>ML119803.1:27416-111978 GCA_003788565.2 Ascobolus immersus RN42
GAGAGAAGAGAAGAGAAGAAGATGAATTTCGTGACTGCGGAATTCCTGGGGTCATAGGGACCGCCAAGGCGCTATATCCACCCCACCTCGCTTAACCCATGTCCTTCCACGTACGTGCGGTAACGGCGATAGCCGAGCCGGACGACAGGTTTGGAATACATGCTTACAAGACAGAACCATAGAGAATATCTGGCGTAGTGCTTGATTGAGACTTAGCCAATATCTTTCTTGCTTGCTTGAGAGCTTTGTATTCTTCACTACTGTGGCCATGCTTCTTGTGATACTCATAGTACGGGCCTGAGCCTATTTACTGGCCTTGGTGTTTTGGGACTCGTGAGCCTGAGCCACCCCTTTCACCAGATTTCTTCTTGGAAGAGTCAGCATGGCAACCACCACGCGGCTTTCCACAGCCTCTACCTGCACTAGAGCTACGTTCTTGCGGTTTACTTGTAGCTCTGAATGCCTTCGAAGCCTTCCCGCTAGATTCTGACTCAGGAGCACAGATTGACATCAGCAGTTCTATCTCCTGTATGATGTTGTGAAAGTCGAGAGACTTCAAGCCTTGAGGTACAGGGACGGCATGTTGGTTATCTCGTAGCAGCATGGCGACCTGCTGAGGGAAATGCAGCTCCATACCTTCCAGGTATATGATGGCACTGAGAACTTTGGCGTCAATAGCCCCCATACTTGCCTTGAGCCTCTCATCTGCTTGGCTTAGAAAGCTGTTGTATTCCGCCACAGTCTCAGCAGGATGCTCTGCATCTCTAAACTTAATATTTGTCAGCCTTCTGTAGAGGGAGACAATGTCCTCAACAGTCCTAGCCGAGTACTGCTCCTTGAGGGCCTACCATAGCCCTGCAACATTCTGCTCCTTCTTAAACCTTCCAGCTTGATACTGGATAGACAGGTGCAAAGCTTTGTATAGGCACGCAAAGAGTTGCACCTTCTTCTTCCTATACCTCATAGCCTCCTCCTCATACGCCCTCTGTGCTTGGGCGTCGTTTTGCACTTCCTGGGAGTTTCCTCTCTCTCTACCTCTCCCTCCTTGCTGAAGAGGACTCAGAGGAGTTGGAGCTTCCTCTCTCCCTTCTAGGAGATCTAACCTGTCTATTAGAGTCATGTTTGTATAGATAGTATCGGCCCACCTGGGATAATCTTCTTTGCCTCTCAACTGTGGGGGAGGCTTGACGAGCGATCCAATCACCTTAGGATCCATGAAGACGAGGAGGTGTAGAGATGTGAGTTGGTGAAGGTTGACTGGCTGGAGTTTGACTGCTAACCGGAATAGCAGGTATTGGCGTTGTCCGTTGTTATGACGAGATTGGTGTAGGTTGCTGAGCTTGAACTACAGCTTCCTGATAGGTTGGCAGAGGTGGAACTTGTATGATGTCAGAGGGGTCTTGGCGAAGGAATAAGCGTGGATTAAGAATTCCTCTGTATAGAATTCGAGCTGCTTCTGTGAGGATGACAGCCAAAGGTTGCTGAACACGAGGGAAGTCTTCTAAGGCTTCAAATGTGGCAACCTCAAATATTATGAGAGCTTGCTTTAGGCGGGTGCAAATCTCCTGTAGATAGTGTGTGTATGGTGGTTGTAAAATCTGAGGATTTTTGAGAACTTGATCCAAAAGATCGTCAAGTTGAGGTAGTGTAAGAATAGCCGCTTGTAAGTGAGGATTCTGAAGAGTTTGATGTAGGAGGTTGTTAACCTGATCGTACTGATCGTATGTGAGAAGAACTGTTTCTTGCTAAGGGTTCTGGAAGGTTTGGTTGCGAGTACGCCGAGTTGTATAGATGACTGGTGACGATGGACGTTCATGGTTTTGCAAAGCTTCGTCTAGTTGAGCGTCAAGTTGTTGACGAGTTGAATGCTACAAGGAATGTAACTCGTCATTTGTTTGGTTATGACATGTGTTGGTGATGTTGTTGATAGCATCTTTTCCGTGAAGGTTATTGGTTGGGGACATAAGGGAGAAGAGTGTCTTAAAGATACTTCCAAATAGGGAAGTATGTAAGAGGTAGAAGGTGAAAGAACAAAGAATTTGTAGAAGGAAAGAGAAGTGTAGTACCAAAGCGTAAGAAGAGCTGATCGGTGCTGAAAACGCACTGGATTCACGAGTTAAAAGGTACGAGTGAGAACGTCAAATTTGAATTGATTGGCTTTCTACCGTCCATGGATCCCAGCTTATATCCTTATTTCTTGATTGCGTGGAACACTGTCGTCCACCTCGATATCGTGACGTCAAGAATGCTGTTTTCAGTCTATAGGCTATCGGGTTGATATCCAATAAATTTCTCTGCAAACGACTGCTAGCAGGCCCATATGCCTATTTATGTTGTAATTTCTTCTACCTGATAATTTCTTTCCTACATATTTTATTTATCCAACCGATATGTGATAATTATAAAAGTCAGCGACATGTTATTTTAAGATTATCTGACCCAAGACCCAATGATAATGTCTATTTTAGTTTAGCTTCTCTTCAAGATATATTACTAGAGATCTGAATATCTTATACTTATAATAAAAGTTTAAACTTAAGTATTGCACGGGCTCAAGTTATCTATCCTGGATCAGCTACTAGGTACAAGTTTGGATATGCTTAGGTGAGATATTGACTTGGTAATTTTTATTGTTGTTGACCGCCAAATTCTTTCAGCGGTGATTGTACATATATCTTTCTGTAGAAAGTACTATATTGTTACGAAGCATGTCTAATTTTAGTGGCTAGAATCACTAAGCATGATTTTGTATAGGAAAAGTTCAGCGATTACTTCTAAAAGGGCTACACAAACTAACCCTAAAGGGTCACAACAGTAAGAGCAGGATATAAGTACACAAGCGCTGTTCTAGCCTCTGGCGGCCTCGTGTTTTCTCTTCCCGGCGCTTGCCGTTGGATTATGTAAGCGACAGGCTCGAATTTGCCGCCAGCTTGTTGCGCGATTCTTTTCTTTCCCAAACAACATCCGGAAGAAACGTTTGGCCCAAACAACCTGGAAGAATTTGTTTGTTGCTGATTGCATTCACCACACAATTTGAAGGTAAGAACCCCACAATTTATCAGAATCACAGCTTCTTTCCTTACTAATTCTTAATAGGGATCCGTAGAATCATTCACTCGGCCCATTCTGTCTTTTTTTTCCGTTCTTGTTCAGCAAACACGGCCGTCTATCTCCACTGCCGCCAACCTTCGTGTCACCAACCCTTTCCCACTCAAGCGACATTTCTGAATTCGCATTAGGATAACATCTTCACTTCAAAACGATTCTGTCTTTGTTTGACCAGCTTTTTTCGCATTTTTTTACTGCTTTCAACTGGATTTCGCATTTTTTTATCAGCGTCACTTCTGCTCTAGTAGTCAAATGTCAGTATACCAATTTCATCTTCTCTTTCAAGGACATCTTCTTCGGCTAGAACACTGGTTGTCATCTATTATGTGTGGTGAAGGAAACATCTTGTATTATGATCAATATGGGTTTGAGACAATGAACCAGGGCTTCGCTTTGTGGATTTGACATGAGAATTGGGTACCGATTAGAGTTGCTGGGTCATGGGTCTAGCTGGTCTGGCCAACAACATCGTCCCACTCTTCTTTGTACTCGCTCTGTTACCTTCCTCGCATTCTGGCCCTAGTTTAAGGCACCTATACCCATGTCGGTCATTTTCAAGAGAAGGACTGTTTGTAATAGAGAGGTCGCTGGGTCATAGGTCTAGCTGGTCTGGGCAACAATATTGCCCCATCTCTCTGGTATTCCCTTCGAATTCATTCGCATTCTGGTTTGCCAGATGTTACTCTATAGTAGATGTTTATCGTACTTTACTAACTGCTTTAAAGATACCTCACTCGAAAAAAAACACTGGAAATTCCCATTTATTGCAGCTCTATTGTTTGATTCTCAATGACAATTTCCTTCAAGGACTGTTCCTCCACCAGCTTATCGATCACCTCAACCTGGTTTTTGGTGGCAGCATCAGGAACGGCAAGTGCTGTCACAGAACACCAAAAACTGTTCAGGAACACCTACTGTCAAATGACAAAACTTGCTATAATACGCAGTTGTCATTTGACAGTAGGTGTTACTGAACAGCTAATTCACAGTTTGACTTTTATTAGATACTGTTCCTGAACAGCTTGCTACATTGCAAATGGTATAACTAAAATTCTAACATTCTATTGATTTGAATCTATTTACAAAAGTTGGACCTAACTGCACCAGCTACTGACGCCGCTTCGGCGATACGATAGTCGGAGACTACAGCTACGACAATTCGTTACCATGCGGTTAGAAAGTCGATCATGGCTATGACGGCGCTTCAATACGCAATCCGGCGGTAGGAGAATACGGCTGCGACGATTCAGAGATCAGAGCTCGGAGAATACAGCTACGAAGATTTGTTAGTTTGCGGTTCGAAAGTAAATCACAGCTACGACAGCGCCTCGACGTGCGATCTGGTGGTCGAAGGATACAGTTACGGCTACGATAATTTGGAGGTGGAAGAATACGGCTACAGCTGCGATAACTCGAAGTCAGAGAGCCACTGCCACTGGTTATTGATGTTAATAACAGAAAGTTTGGTGTTTGAAGCTAGATGAGATGCTTAAGAAAAACTTTTAACTGTGAGTGCCAGTGCTCACTTTTGAAGGGTTTGTAGCCCTCATTCGGTATAAGCTACCATATAAGGAAGTTATGGCAATTTTTGCCACTAACTGATAAGTGCATACTGTTCCTGAACAGAAATTTACTGTATTTTGACAGTGCTAACCTCGCTACTGTCAATTAGTAGCTTCTGACTGCCAAAGTGCGTCAAAAACTGTCAATTTACAGCATTTGGTGTTCCATAACAACATGACACGTTCCTGATGAGCTTTTCCTCTTCAGACTGGTCTAGCTTTCGGGCAGTTCTGAAGAGTAAGAGACTTCCTTGTCAGCTTTCCTTTCAAGAGAAAAAGGACTTCATCAACATTGCCCAGACCTACACCTCCAACTATAATCAGCATCAGAAACAAGGGGAGATTCTTCTGGATTCTTTACGATTGGCAACATAAGCCAGTGATGGTCTCGAGAATGCAGCCTCTCACTTTCTCTCCACTGTCCCTCGATACTACCTACACCCACTCGCCGAACGATTCACTCGCAATAAGTCCTACCCACCTTTTCTCCACTGGATTTACGAACACCCTTTACACTCAGAGAAGTTCAAGACATGGATCAATACTCCTGGACTATGGTACCCCGAGAAAAGAGACCAGTCTTGCTATTTCCCCCACCACTATCTAGACTTCGACCGACTTCAGCTCAACATAAGAGCAAATGAGAGTACTTTAGTATACGATGCAAAGACTGGAGAATTGGTGATGGTAGTTTTGGCCAACGTGATCCGAAATCTTGCTATTCTCCAATGGATGTCTGAGGTGATCGGTACTGGCTGCAAGGCACTGAGGAGTATCCGGTTAAGCGACCCAGGAAGGATGAGATTGGTTGGCTATTCACCTGGTTCTCGAAGTGCGCGCTGTGTTCGCTGGATGTCGACTCTTGCTTCAGGAGAAGATGGCAGAGAATTCAAGCAATCTACTACAGGTAGAACCTCAGAGGCTTTAAGGAAATTTAACACCGACATCAGCAATATGTTTGCATGTGTGTGGAATGTTCTCAAGAAGTCGATGCCAGATGAGGTTATCAAGGACTATGAAGAGACAAAGAGGATTTACAAACTCCCAATGATGGATGTAGATGGGAAACAGACCAAGTAAGTGTTCCTTCTGATAAACAGTACCAAACTAATAGAGAAATAAATACTTCGACTTGCCAGATCCAAATGGCCTCTATCATCATTTCAACCTCTCCGATCCTGCACTATATGGAGGAGCTATCGTCCAAAACTATATCAGATACACCCACACCGAAACCAATGCTACAAAGATGATCATGTCTCTTACAACACAGTGAATCGGTGCACCAGAGAAGGAAGACAACTTTTACAATGGGAAGTATGTAATTCGTGTGGAAGGAGCTGCAGGGAAGGCTGTAGCTTAGAATCCTAAGCATCCACATGGAACTACTCTTCAAGATGTCAACTATGCGAACAGGAATCCTAACAATTTTGCTCAAAAGGGTGTTTGCACTGCAGTTCCAAACAGGATGGCAAATGAAAGAAGACTGCAGGAGGTAGGATTGGAATGAGATGATGATGATAGGGTTACTGATGAGTAATTATATTGTTAATCTTTTATAATAAGAGTTCTTTATACACTATGTTTTTAACCTTCTTCCCTGTGTCGTCGTTTCTTATTAGAACCTTACAGTCCTTTCGATTGCGAACCCGAGTCAAGTCAGTATACAGTTGTCCATACGCAAATGGATCTGTACGAACATCTAAAACTACCTGATAAAGAGTATTAAAGGTAACAGCATATGCCAGTCGCAAGGGGAACTGTCGCCTCTTTATAGTCTATGGTACAAATCAAGGATTAAACTCGAATAGAATGCTCGTTATTAGTATTTATCGCGACTCAAGTCCTCCATCCACACCCTCGGATAGTAAGGAGACCTATATGTATTGTTAGCGAAATCTTTCTTATATGTGTCTTTGTGCTTTAAAGTACCTGTATGGAATACCGATTCAGTTTCCGAACAATTACTCTAGTATTTTTGACCATTCCTCATTCAATAGAAAGATTTCTTATTATCGTGCCATCCTTAAGATGTAGTTCGTAGTTAGGGATTCCATTATTCCGGAGTAGAGAAAGGTAATCTGAAATGGCTTCTTCTCAAAGCTAATTTGATTCTCCCTCTTCGGTTTCCTTAATTCTGTTGTAGCTGCCAGTGTAGTAGATCTTTTCTTCCCCCTTGTACCTTCTCTAGGATACTATCGTTGAAGCTATCCACATCTCGGTTTAGGAGTGTTAAGAAAGCTCGATGGGAGCATAAGCTGGGATCGTCTGATGTATGTGGAGGATATAAGAATCCCTCTGCCTCTTCCTCACTGAGTATCAGGTCGAGCCTGTTGAAAGACTCTAAATCGGATAAATCAACTTCCTTAACATACCCTTCTCCGATCCTATCAATCCAGGCTGAGAATTTGGCATCTGAAGCATTCCTAATTGGCTCAATTAAGTCCAATACTGAGAATAGGGGCCAGAGATAGGAGGATCGTATAGAGGAATCAAATGTCGCTGTAGTACCTGAGCTATCAATTACTACAGGTGCAACCTGTCGAAAATCTTCAACACAAACTACAGCTTTCCTACCGAAAGGCTTTTGCTCCTCTCTCATTAAGGTTTTAAGTAGAAAATCGACACATTCCACAGCTGCTTTATTTGCCATTGGGAACTCTTCCCATACAATTAAACATGCCTCTCGTAGGAGTTCAGCTCTGACCGATCGATGCGATATTCGGGAAGTTAACTCAACAGTATTTGGATCAACTGGAATTCTAAAGATCGAGTGAGCTGTTCTACCTCTTTTGTAAAGTAGTGCACTCAAGGCTATCGTTCTAGTAATAACGACAATAGATAGATGGGACCGAAGTTCGTTTATAAGAGTGTTAACAACGAAAGTCATGCCTCTTCTCTTATCCAAGAGTAGGTTGGCGCAGTTGGTATAGCGCTAAGCGATGCTATCCTTAAAGTAGTTGTGTACTCAAAGGTTACCGGTTCAAGTCCGGGTCCACTATTGGACGCTGCCAGATCACTCAGTATAGCTTACTAAGGTAGGGTACTAGATGATTCAGTGTACCCCACCGCCCTCACAGTGACACCTCGCAGCGGGTCGTTAGAGCAAGTATGCAGAAGCTATCAAGCCAAAGCAGTCTTACAAATAGATGAGATTGTGACAATCAAGGATTTTCCTGCTAAACCACCCAGCTTAACACCGGAAGCATAGGATGAGCTATACACCTCACCTACTAGAATTACTATAAAGTTTTTGGTAGGGAACGGCTTCATGGCACAGGACCTGGGAGACCCTGTTACCGGTCCGCTTGACCCTGTTGGCACGGTTCTGTCATGGGGAAATCTATGCTAAAGAGTACGGATCTGAACTGGAACCCTCCCGGCACCACTGCGATTTGGGTTAACCCCGGCAAGGCTTTGACAGTAAGGCTTGAGGAACCTTAGAAGCAAGGACAACCAGTTTTAGCCTTGGTTCCAATAACCAAAAACTCTACTAAGATTTGAAAGATGCTTGCTTGATGGGGGTTACCTATAGTAGTTCACCAAGTCATCTGATACCCCACCCTGGTAAGCTGCACTGAGTCATCTGACAGCGTCCAAGAGTGGATCCGGACTTGAACCGGTGACCTTCGAGTACACAACTACTCTAACGACAGCATCGCTTAGCGCTATACCAACTGCGCCAACCAACTCTTAGATTCAATTTGTGAGAAGAAGAACTAATAGTTGTGTCGTATTTGTCAATTGCTTGTTGTACAGCTGGAGGATATACTGGAAGACCCGGTGGGCGTAATGTTCCCTTGTTGTAACACCAACAATCGTTTTCCCGAGAAAGCAGGATTGCATTACAGTAATTGCATACTTTATCCCATGCAGCCTCAGTAAAAGCAGAATTAGCTGTTATTGTGTATGTTGCAAGGCGATGCCACCATTCTAACCGAATTGGTTGTGATTGTAGCTTAAATACAGGTGAAGGTGCAAGTGGTAGGGGAGTCACTCATGGTGATACTATGGGGAGGTGGTTGATTTTGGTTGGCAAAAAATGAACAAATGTTGGATGCTGTCTCGTAGGTGTTGGTGTGGGGGTATGGGAATTCGTAGAGAGGTTTAAGTTCTCTTAAGCATTATTGGTAGTAAAGGAGCCGGATTTTGGAGAGTAGTACATAAGTGTACGAAAGGTGGAACGGCCTGCGGTCGTCGCTGCGGTCGTTGTGTCACGTGCTTTAATGCCAAGCCGTTCGGTCGCGAAATTGCGGTTCGATGCGTGCGCAGTTCCAGACCCCAACAACCACCAGCTTAACTCAAGGTATGCCTACTACCCCCTTCCCCTCTCCTTCTAGCCTGCTAATATCTGGATAGAATCTATATAGACTACTCAATATACTTGTTTAAGGTACATCTCACCTCATTTTGTTTGTTTGGAGGATGTTTGTTGTGTTTCTGGTCCAACCTCGACCCCGATCTCCACCCATCGTCATGGATACCCCCCGCCGTTACCGACACTCGGGCTTGGACTTGGACTGGACTTGTACTGGCAGGAGATTCTCTACAGGTGCCGGGCTACATGCTGTGCTCAAGAGCTGAATGGTGGATGTCTTGGTTTTTATCCTGTCTACACTCTCGCTCTCGCTCTCGCAAGTACCACCCATCCCTCGCCGATACCGACGCCCCCTATAAACTTAGACTCGGACTTCGACTTGCTCTCGCTCTTCTGGCTTGCTTCCTGGGCAGTAGCTAATTATTCTTTAATGTAGCTTCCATAATGGGAAAAGATAAATCCCGAAAGCTCCGTCCTGCACGTCCAGCCCATCTTCTTGCTGTGTCAAAAGATGAACTTGTCCAAACATTTCACCATCTCGCCAGCTTACCTCTTCAAAATCATACCAACATTTTCCATGCAGTCCATCGAGCCAGTATTTGCAATATGCTGGGGATTTCTGAGGAGGTTTTTATCAGCAACAAAGGCAAATTTGGTCCAAAAGGCAATCCACCTGACCCTATTAAGCTTGCAAAGGCTGGGGTTAACGAGGAAGAATACACCAAAGTGAAGGATTAGTTTGACATTGTTATTTCAGTCTCAAACGAACACTATTTCCGACATACAAATCTTCTCAAGGAGTTGCTTCTCAATAATCCCTCTGGTTTACAACTATTTCTTACATCTTTTACCTTCGCCGACTACCAGTCTCTTACCCACACGAAGATACCTGAATTTTTAAGTCTAAAGCTGTATGCAATAGATGGGGCAAATGAGTGAACGATATGCCACCTCCTGATGAGAGAGGAAAGGTTGCATGGACTCGGTTTTACACTACGATTGCTATTGATACCAAGAAGTTACAGTTGGATGTCAGCCCAGGAGAGAACTTGGTTTTGAGGGATGAGGACACCAAAGAACTTAGCGGTTTTGTTTATTCAGATTTGGTGAAGAACTCGTCAGTCTTGAAATGAATGAACGATACAATTTCTGCTGGTTGTGATGCTCTTAAAAGTGTCAGGAAGGAGGATCCTGAGAAGTTTGCCTTGGTTGTGTATACAGCTAGTGCTAGGAGCGTCCACTATCTCAACTGGATAAAGTCCTTCTATACAGGACCAACTGTCAACTCCTACAATTGAAATGATGGTGGGATATGGGATAAGTTCAACCTTGACATTTCTTCGATTTTTGCTCTTTGCTGGAATCTCATTGTTAAGGCTGCACCTGAGGAAGTGGTTACTATGGTGGAAACGGTGCCTCTCTCTTAACCGTTTTGAAACGGTTAGGCCCTCCGCTTAAACGTTTAACATTTAGCGGCGGTTATAATTCCAGCAATTGTTTCGAAATGATTAAGGGAGTGCAGAACGATTAAAGACACTTTACATACTTATGTCCACCGCTTGTGGCAATTTCATTGATGATTTATAGACTGTACTATGGAAACCTAACTAAAATATAGGCCGCGTCGATTTTCTCTGCTTCTTGAGCGATTCCAAGAAAGTAAGGAAACCAATCGCCCAGTAGAACATCAAGAAGGCAGTGAGTTTGTCTGATACTTGAGGGAGGTGTTGCCGAGAGCAACATTGCGAAAGCAGGAACGTTCAGGGCGATACCAAAAGATGAGAGACAAATCCAAGGGCGGGAGAGCCGATGAGAATACTGAGAGGGTGGAAAAGAAGCCGAAAGCGAAATTGCCGAGCTGACCACAAGGGAGGTTGAACGAGCAGAGATTCCTCAGGATGGGAGAGGCAGCAGGTGGGAGTTTCAATGAGTGGAGAGTTGTTGAGGGCAATACTGAAAGGAGAGGACAGACGGGTCGTCAAGGGCAAAACAGAGAGCCTGACAGGCGAGTCGTCAAGGGCGATGCAGAGAGGAGATGGGAGAGTTGTCAAGGTCGATACCAAGAGAAACAGAGTGGAGTAGAGAGCGATCCGAAGGGGAAATATGATTTGTTGAGGGCGCTACCAAGAGATGAGGGTGACTTCGAGCGGGAGTTATCCAAGGACGAGAGTCAGCAAGAGATGAATCGCTGAATGAAGAGTTACCGAAGACAATACAGAGAAGCTGCGCTGCTGAAATAGCTAGGGAGACCTGACGTTGATAACGTACTAGATGGTGTCGTCATTTCCTGAGACTATCGTCATCACCACCCATGAGTTTCTCATGAGGTCTATGAAGTAACACTAGCCCTGTCGCGTTTGTTGTGCAGTTATGCGTCGGATGATTGCTGCGAAGGTAGTAACACCGCATACTTACAAAGAATGTTTGCCGACAACCGCAGGTGAGTCAAAGTACAGAATGTAATATTGATCTTGTCCTGTAGTAATAGTCAGCAAAGCGAGCACCGAAAGATGTAATAGGTAAAAGTAAATGTTGTGGTTTTCTTCAGCTGTGCGCTACGCGTTTCGCGATGTTGTTCATGACTTGGTAATTTCCACGCTGCAATCTGTGGTCCGTTTGACACAGTGAAAACTCTGAAGATTCCCTGCTGCTTGGCATCTATATGATTACTAATCGGTACACATAAACGTTACGAGCGTTTGAAAGCCATTACCCCTCACGAAAAGTAGGAGTGATGAGATTCAAAGCCTGGAAGGCGTAAGAGGCTCGGATTACTTCCTATTTGGGTATATCGGCTTTAAAAACACCATCACAACCTTAGAGGAGCACATGTGAGCTAGTTTGAAATAAGGGTTCGTGACACCTCAAGCGTTATTTCCGGCCGGCAACCGTTTACAAACGATTGACGGGTAACGGGGTATTTTAGAATAGTAAAGACTACAGGAGAACAATTCAGAGGTATGGGGTCCCAGAGATGGATGGACAGAGAACTGTTAACCTTTTGACATTCCTGATCCAATTTCTGGGTTGGCTCATGAGTTTCATCTAGCAGAGAAAGCACTAGCTGGAGGAGGATTTGCACGAAACTATGCCAGATACATTCATCATGAGGAAACCAATCTCACCAAGTTTGTGGTATCCTTTACTATAGGAAGGGAGGGAGAAGTGAAGAAGGGTGGGCACTTCTGTCTTTCCGACTATGGAGTTAGAGTGCAGGGCCCGGGGTTGGCAAATCATATGGTGGGATGGCAACCGAAAGAGTTGCATGAGACTTCTCTTGCTGATGTGAAGGATTTTGGAAAGCTGGACAGCAGCTTTAACCAGCAGAGAATTGCTTTGACAAAGAGTAACCAACTTCCAACAGCTATTAAGAATCATGAAAAGAAGTATGGTATAGTTTGGGAAGAAACCACCTTTGAGGACTTTATTAAACCAAATGCTAGACTGTAGAAGATTTAAGTTAAAGAAATAATACAAAGTTTATATTATCTGCAATTAAAGTTCAACTTGCATTGAGAACTGCCCTGCAATTAGGATTGCCCTGTACCTGGAGCCCTGCACCGAAAGCTGTACCTAACCGAAGGCTGTTTTTAACTGAGAACTGCCCTGTGCTGCATCGAAAATGGCCCTACACCGATGACTGTCCTACACAGAGGAGTGCCCTGCACCGAAGATTGCCCTGCACCGAGGATTGCCCTGCACCGAGGATTGCCCTGCAACGAGGGCCCTCACCGAATGCTATCCCTCACCGAATGCTGTCCCTCATCGAGAACTGCCCTGCACCGAGGATTGCCTTACATTGATCCCTCACCGAATGCTGTCCCTTACCGAATGCTGTCTCTCACCGAATGCTGTCTTTCACTGAAGCCTGTCCCTCACCGAAGCCTGTCCCTCACCGAAGCCTGTCTCTCAACGAGAACTGCCCTGCACCGAGGATTACCGTACACCGATGGCCCTGCACTGAGGAACGCTCTGTACCGAGGAACGCTCTTTACTGAAGATTGCCCTGCAGCGAGGATTGCCCTATACCAAGGGCCCTGCACCGAAAGCTGTCCCTGACTGAATGCTGTCCCTCACCGAAGGCTGTCCCTCACTGAAGGCTGTACATCACCAAGAACTGCCCTTCACCAAGGATTTCCTGCAACTAGGGCTCTATACCGAGGACTGCTCTGTACAAAGGATTGCCATACACTGAGAACTGCTCTGCACTGAGATTTGCCCTGCACAGAGAATTGCCATGCACTGAGGACTGCTCTACACTAATGACTGCTTTGCATTAAAGATGGCTCTACACAGGACTGAGAATTTCCCTGCACCGAAGACTGCTATACACCGATGACTGCCCTATACCGAAGATGACCCTGCACCGAACACTGCCCTAGCCCTGCACCGAACACTGCCCTGCACCGAACACTGCACTGCACCGAACACTGCACTGCAACGAGGACTACCCTACACCAAGGATTGCTATGCATATATGAATACACTATATGAAGGATTGCTTTACACTGATGACTACCCTGCATTAAAGATGACCCTGCACCGAAAATTGCTCTGCATCAGGATTACCATGCACAGAGGACTGCTCTAAAACGAGGATTGCTATACACAGATGAATGCCCTGCACCGAGGATTGCTCTACACCGATGACTGCCCTGCATCAAAGATGATCCTGTACCGAAGACAGCCCTTCACCAGGAGTGCCATGTACCGAAGACTGTTCTACAACGAGGATTGCTATTCATAGATGATAACCTGAACTGAGGACTACAATGACAATTAATATGTATTAAGAACTGCGCTTTACAAAAACCTGCCATGCACTGACGTTTGCGTTGCAATGTGATCGAGAACTGCTATACACCGAATATTACCAACCACTGAAGAATGTTTAGGAATGACACCAAGTACTGCCTTTCAATAAGGGCTGGACTACGAAACTTCTCTCCATAGAGGGCTATCCTGTATCGAGGGCTAACCTCTATCAAGTGTTGTTCTCTGCCCTTTATCAGGCATTAAACTGTAACCAGGAACGCCTTTATCGCATGCTAGGCTTCAGTAATTCTCTTCAGCGAGGGCTACCATACATCGAGCAATGCTCTCAAGCGAGGACTGCTCTTCATCGGATGTTATTCTAAAACGTGAACTGGGCTTTAATATGGAGTTCCATAATCGGGGACTGGTATTTAACGACGACCAGCCTTCAATGAGGACTGCCCTTTAACGAAAGCTGGTCTTAATCGTAGACTGGACTTTAATGACAACTGAACTTCTGTGCGAATTTGCTAATAAGAGACGATTGTATTGAACCAAGAGCTAATACTAAATATTCAACCCTTATCAAATCAAACTTGGTTCTATTATAGTAAAAGCTTCTTATAAACGACGTTAGATACAATCTTTTCTTCACCATCCATGTCATTTTCATAATTTTCATTTGCATCGTTAGCTGCCAATAAAAGCCTACTATCTTTACGATGTCTAATAAATGTTAATGCAGTATATAATTGACCATGTGCAAATACTTGATATCGTAAATCAATTACAACCCGATCTAAAGTAAGCCCTTGGCAGGAATTAAAGGTTACAGCATACACAAGTCTTAAAGGGAACTGCCTTCGTTCAATTGTCCAAGGCACATATGCAGGAGAAAAGTCGAACTTGATCCTCGGAATGGGAATCCATGTTTCTGACTTCTTCTGGATACATATAACATTCTCATCAGTTGTTCCTAGTACAATAATTTGGATGGAATGTCTGTGCAGTCTCATTATTTGCACTCGTGTATTCTTAACTAAACTCCTTTCGATTTCCAGATTTCTCATTATAGTACAGATCGCTCCAATGTTTAAGGTAAGACAGTGATCTGGAATTCCATTTGCTTTCAGTAGAGCAAGATATTCGTGTAGTGTTTCGGTCTCTAACTGAAACTCCTAAGGGTTTTCGTCAGTTTCTTTAATTGTATCAAAACTATAATAGTTTCGTGCATTCCCTGTTAAATGTTCTAGAACCAAATCGTTGAATAGATCAACAGTTCTGTTTAATAGGGTCAAAAAGACTCTCTTGGTGCATAATAGTGGATTCTTTCACATTTCCTCAGGATAGAGAAAGTTTAATGCTAATTCAACAGTAGAAATTTCTTTAATTATCGATTTCGGGACTTTTATGGTAGAATCATTAAAAGCTTCACCAATAAAGTCAACCCAGGTAGCAAATTCGGGGTCTTAGGCGTTACGAATAGGTGCTAAAAGCCTATAGATTTTAAAAGCCTCCCAAAGAGGTGATGAACGAATCGAATTATCGTATGTAGCTGTTGGTCCTGTAGAACCTTTGACAACTGGAGCTACTTTTCGGAAGTCCCCAACCGCAATTAGAAGTTTGCCTCCAAAAGGTAGGTCGATATCACTTAGCAGTATGAGAAGCTGATTTACGCATTCTACTACTGCTTTATTTGTCATTGGGAACTCCTCCCATATGATCAAGTAAGCGTGCTTAATAAGCTTAGCCCGGCTGGAATGAATACTAATCCTAAATATAAGCTTAATTGGCTCATCTCCTGATTGTACAACCGGTACCCCGAACATAGAGTGAGCTGTTCTTCCTCTTTCATACAGTAAGGCGCTTAAAGCAGTAGTATTAGTTGCAAGAGCAATACCACCACGTGAACGGATGGTATCAACAATTGCATTAACAACAAATGTTTTGCCTCTACTAGTCCTCCCATCAACAAATATTGGCGATAAAGATTTACCATTTTGTATAGTGTTTTCATAAATTCCCATCACCTTTAAATAAATAGATGACTGTTCGGGATTCATCAACTGAAGAGAACTGCTTGCACGGGTTGCAAGCACCTCCATCTTATCTTCAAAATAGTAAAAGTCTTCTTCCATCTCACGGTTTTCTATCATCTCTTTAATAGAAGGTAAGCCATAAATCGTAATATCATTTCCACCCTTTCTTGCCATAACAAAGCTTGCAATGGCCTTCAAAGCCATTCTTTCAGATTTCGGCCAGCTATGTGTTAGCAGGAAATCTGCTATCATATTCTCTTTATTGTGTTCCCATAAAGATTTAGCTGGTATAGCTAAATCAGGAAGCATGTGCCCAAATAGAAATCGTAATTGAGAAGGACAGAATAAATGCTCTATTGTCTCTTCAAGTGTTTGTTCTGCTTCATTTTGATCAGCAAATAACCCGTAAGCTGTGGCAGCCTCTTGAAATGTGCTGTATTCAATATTTTCAACTGTTCTTACATCTCGGAAATCTGTAGTTAGACATACACGCAGAAGGGCACGTAAATAGTACGTTTCCCCTACAGTAACAGATACGAAAGCTAGACGGACTGTAACTTTTGGAGGACTTGTTCTGCATATAAAAATACTTTCAACTCCAGATCTATGATGTTTAGCACCTAGTATTGGCTGTAGTAGCCATTGACCTGGCTTTAATGGACTCCAAATGGTTCTTGTACTATGGCGGTAAAGGCTGTAGTATTCTGTATACGTTAACCCTTTAAAGAGCTCAATAGATGGTCTTGCAAAATATTTTAATAGATAAGAGCTCATTGACCCTGTTGTATTACTTGTCCCCATTTGTCCCAGATTCGCAGACTCAAGATGAACAGATATCGATACTACTGCAGGCGTTATTTTTTGAATTTTGAATTCAAAAATTTGCCAACAGGCTTCTGAGCTAGACAGATAGTGTGCATTAACATAATCTTCAAGTTCATTTTGTACCTTTTCCTCATTCTCACCAGTCCCATTTGTATGATCGCGTACCCAAAAGCGGGTGTAGTCTACACCTTTAAAAAGATATTTATACAAATAAATGAAGACTGATACTGTGCCTACAATGTCAACATTACAATGACATTGTAGGATCTGTAGTAGAGACGGCATATATGATACAACCCAAGCTGATTCAGCTGTACGCCTTCGGTATAGTACCCGTGCAGTTCTATCATCAATACTGGTTACTTCACGTATTGGTTGAGGAAATCGATATTCACATTTCCCCTTTTTATTACATGGAGTTAGACCAGCCAAATGATTTTGGGAATGCATCATCATACTCTTGACTAATTCATACAACTCTATATCGTCTTCTGGGTCTGGTAATTCGGCACTAATTACCTTATCAATCGCATCGAATGGTAATTCAGGTTCGAGTTTAACAACAATATGATGATGAGGCAGACCTCGCTTTTGAAACACAGTTACTCCGACTATATAAACAACAGTGCCCATATGTTTCCGAATCCATGCTTTAAGCTTTTCCAGCTTTGCATGAAAAACCCTTGTAACAATCATTGGTATATCTGCCCACGATTGACCAGGAAGTAGTTGAGAGGTGATTTCTGGCCATCGAGAATTTGTGGTAAAGGTTATGAACAGACTTGGTTGACAGAATTCTTTACATAAAGCAAGTGCATTTTATACCTGTTCAGATCTCCAAGCCTTTGTGCCCATTAAGGATGCAGGTAAGGTTGCTTCGAACTTTTCAGTTTCTCGTTGTACCCTTATATCGGAAAGATCTCTGTCGTCAATAATAAGGTTTCCAAAAACATTTCCCAGTCTTCTTTGTTGGTTACCAATCTGACCTCTTTTACCTCTTCGAATATAGGATAATCGTTCCTCCTCCACTCTGCATTGCATATCCCATAAATACTCATTTGTAATAGCTTCTAGCTAAAGAAATCTCTTTTCAGTAAATAAAGAGTAACGATACCATTTAACTTGTGAAATATTCCAAGGATTCTATAAACATGGACCTTGTGTCCAGTCAATTGTTCCCCTTGGAAACAGTACAACATAATGTAGGGGCTCATACATTTCTGATAGAATATTCATAAAGCTCGGTTGCCTTTCTGGATGATTTCGGTAAAACACAACCTGTCGACGCCTAGCCTCTTGCAGATTTACCGAATATATCAAAGCAGCATTTTCATTGCTTGCAGTCTCATTTGATGGTAGCTCTAAGTGAATAGTTAAGAGACCATCAGGAGCAGTCTCGATTGCATGTCGAATTCGAGAAATAAATGGATTTTCTTCGGTTAAGAGCCTTCGGAATATATCCACTAAGTCTTGTGGAATATCCCATTGCTGAGCAGCAGCATTTCGATTTGCCTCTCCTTCATATAGGAACCAACGAAGAGAATGCTCTCCTTAATCCAGTAGCATAATACAATGGTAAACTCTTCCATTTACAATGCAATTTTGCTCAGGACCATGATTCAAATGCACGAAGTTCCCATGTACACCTAGGCAAGTAAATGCAAATAAGTTATTAAGAACTCATGACTTTGAGCTTGCAATCTGAGACCTAGTTCGCAAGAAGTTTGAGAACTCCTCAGAAAAAAGTGGCAATGGGTCTCGTTTGATGGTTCCTTTCAAGCAACACCATCCATTTTCCTCGAAGTCCGAAAGAAGAGCTTGACAATATGAGCAACGCTTGCTCCATATTATTGCTAATGGAGATACTTTATTTCTTTACAGCTTATCTCTTATTTCAAGCTTAGTCCACCATGGTTTCTGTTTCGAACTCTGTAAAACTTCCGAGTTCTTTTTTCTAGCTGTATACACAACGAGTAGCAGCCTTCGGAATGCATGACTAGCAGGTCTCGGTGTACATGAGAAATAACAGCTTTCAGTATGAATGACGAGGAGTATTCGGTGTGAACGAGGAGCAGCAGTCTTCAGTATGTATGACGAGCAGTCCTCAGTATGCACTAGGAGCAACAGCCTTTAGTACACAAAAGGAGTAAGGATCGGTGAACATGATGGAAAACAGTCTTCGATGTCCCCTGCATACACAAAAAATAGCAGTTTTTAGTAGGAATTGACAAGCAGTACTCCAAGTTAGTTTTCACGAGGAGTAGCAGTTCTTCAGTATGTATGACGAGCAGTCCTCGGTATGGACGAGGAGGAGCAGTCCTCGATATGGACGAGGAGGAGCAGTCCTCGGTATGGACGAGGAGGAGCAGTCCTCGGTATGGACGAGGAGGAGCAGTCCTCGGTATGGACGAGGAGGGGCAGTCCTCGGTATGGACGAGGAGGAGCAGTCCTCGGTATGGACGAGGAGGGGCAGTCCTCGTAATGGACAAGGAGGAGCAGTCCTCGGTATGGACGAGGAGGAGCAGTCCTCGGTATGGACAAGGAGGAGCAGTCCTCGTTATGGACGAGGAGGAGCAGTCCTCGGTATGAACGAGGAGCAATAATAAGTAAACCCGAGTCGAAGCAGCAGTTTTTTGGGTATGCATTAAAAACAGTCATCAGTGTAAAGGACCAATAGCAGCCTTCATTATACACGAGGTAGAGCAGCAGCCTTCAATATGCAAGAGGAGCAACCATTAGTATACACAAGAAACAATAGTTTCAGTAGGCGAGAGAAGAAGAATTCTTTGGTATAAACGATGAGTAGCAGTCTTCAGTACGCACATATACATAAGGAGCAGTCCTCAGCATACACAAGGAACAGTTCTCGAATGGGAGCAGGAGGAGGAGATAGCTCTAGATATACTCGCGCAGCAGTTTCGGTATGCAAGAGAAGCAGCAGACTTCAGTATGCAGATGGAGTAGCAGTCTTCGGTATGCATATGTAACAGCTGTCTTCGGTATACATAAGGAGCAGTCTTCAGTATGCACCAGGTGTATTTCTTCCAATATATGAGAGTAAGAGGAGGAGATAGCTCTTGATGCGCAATTCGGATGGGCAGTTTCAAGATAGACCTCCGAAATCAATATCTTATTAATGATCTTGATATAAATACTTGATATTTTATCAGAAAATGGATTTTGGGTGCCAAGTGAATCTCTAGCTTATACTTATTTAGAAAGCCCGAGAAAACCATAAAATTGCATAAGTCCAGAATGACTATAAAAATATCAACACTATCCAAAACAAACAACTATTCATTGATTTAAAGCCTACTTTCTTCTAGAGGATCTCTGGCTCGATGAAGGGTCAAATAAATCATCGTACTCACCCGATTCCCCCGATGTCCCCAATGCCCCCGAAGTCCCCAATACTCCCGATGTCCCCAATGCTCTTGATGCTCCCGATGCTCCTGATGCTCCACCAGATACCCCAGCAGATTCCCCACTTGATGACCCACTTGATGCCCCTCCTGAGGTTCCACCAGATGCTAATTGGGGATTCGCCCCTTGACTTCCTGTTCCAGCAAAAGACCCAAACGATAAAGAGGGAGCTGGCAATGTGCTAACATTGGACCCAGTATGTGGCAGTCAACCTCCTCTGCTTGGGGTTCTAGGATTTGCTGGAGTGGAAGGAGACTATTAAGGATTATTCCTTCCACTTCTCTTAGTTGGAATAAAAGCAATTGCTTCCAATAGAACTGCAAGTCCGCTATTGGGTGCTTCAATGGAAACCAACTTAACGATACCAACAACTAAGCCTGCAATTGCAAGGGTTATGATTGATTGAGGTGTTCTTGTTTTTGCCCATCGTGGAAGCAAAAGAATAAGGATTCGTAAAGAATATATTGTATAAGGGGCCTCCTCGCCACTACCAGCATCGTAGACAGTATTTGTAAGGTCGAAATACCGAAGATTTGCTGCCAATTGTTGCTCAGGATAGTAGCTGTAACCAGTGATACCCATAAACGACCCAAAAGGAGGTGCTGATGCTAGAATTCTCGTATTGTAAAAAGGATCCAGAGGACTTCCAGGAAAGCTATTTATTAAGGGTCAGTAGAATTTTAAAAAGAGACTGAATGACTTATACCGAAACTTGCATACACTTCAGAAAGACCATAAGAGTGACATTGTACTCATAAGGTTTAACCTTTGGGTGATCAATCTTTATCCCAGGCTTGTAGCTTCGTACGATAACAACAGTATATGCAAAGATAACAGTATGGGAAATGAGAAGACTTTGTTGATTTGGGGCCCAGTACTCAAAGGTCGCATCGATAGCAGGATGTCCATCTTCCTAGTTTTGTCGGCCTTTGTTGAGAATTCGGTGTGAAGTGATTCCCTCAATCCCAAGGACAGGATCGGGTGACCAGAAAGCCTTAAAATGTTAGTATTGGTCTCATTATTAGGGATATAAAGAGCTGCTAATATACTTTAAACAATTGCTGGCGAGAGAGCCCTAAAGAACACTCACAAAGCTGAAAGCAGCCAGAAACAGTAGCAAGATAACTTGGTGGCATTTTAGAATGTGAAAAGTGATAATGGAAAGCGAGGTGAGAGAACCACTGGACTTTATTGTCTTGTGAACAAATACTGAGCAATCATTTTTAGAATCTCGCTTGGAAATATAACCCGACATTCCCGACAATGTTGGGGGTATAAATCGGATAATTGCCCGGTTACTCACTTTCCGACATCCCTGACGAATTAGAAACCTCTTACTCATCTTGGTTTTGGTGGGGCACTGAAGGGCTGTCCGAAAAAAGGCATGTCGGCTTGGTGGGGCACTGAAGGGCTGTCCAAAAAGAGGCATGTCGGCTACTCCAGGATATGCTTATTAGATATTTGATTTAAAGTATCCCGTTTAGATAAGTATTTGATAGATTTATATCTACCTAGGTAGATTTGACCTCACGAGAATGACATCTTCCCATCTTTGCCACAGAGCCGTTACACCCCTGTTATGTTGACCGTTAGCATAGTGTAGTTCAGTTCATAGAGCATCAATAATCCACACTTTGACCGCCGTCCCCATTCCCACCTCCACGGCCATCCCCGATCCCTCTCGATCCCAGCCCCACGCCAACGCACCATCCGTCTTGGCACCGCCACACCTCCTCCCCTTCAGCTCCCTTCCTTCAGCTCCCTTTCCCCAACATCACTCCTCACCACCGCACAACTCCATCACAATCCACAATGCCAAAAGCGCCCCGTCGCCGCACCCGTACCCGCGCGCCCAAACCCCCCGCCGCCCCCGAAACCACGTCGAAATCCCACCTGCGATCATCCCGCCCTCGCGTACCCTTTCCCCCCGCCAAGCCGCATACGCCCGCCCTCCCCCTCTCCCCGCTCGCTCTATACCCCGCTACTGAAATCACCCTGCTCCTGCTGCCGGGATACCCGGCGGGGCCAAATCCTCATGTCCTGACGATTGATCTGTCGATCCCGTGTCCCGCGCCGCTGGTATATCCCACGGTTTCGCCCTCGCCGGGGCTCGCACCGCTCGGGGAACAGCAGTTGGCGGAGCTGCAGACGGAGTTTTTGAAGGCTGTGGGGACGGCGTATAATACGCAGATTCTGGAGCTGGAGCATATACAGAAGAGGGGGTGTCATGGGTGTGAGGGCGGGGTGGGGGAGCTGTATCATCATATGGTGCCGGTGCTTGCGAAGAAGGGGGGGACGGAGGAGGAGAGGAAGGAGTGGAGGGGGAAGCTGATTGATTTGGTGGTGCCGATATGTGAGGGCGGGGGGAAGTGTGATCGGTTGGCGAGTGTTGTTGCGAGGGAGGCTGTGGAGAGGGGGTGGGCGATGGGGAGGGAGGAGGAGAGGAGGAGGTTGGGGATTGGGGAGGAGGGGAAGGTGAAGAACGAGGTGAAGGCCGAGGGGGAGGAGTGGGTGGTGACTGGGGAGGGAGTGAAGGTGGAGAAGATGGAGAATGGTAATGGGGTGAAAGAGGAGATGTCGCCCGCGGACGCGAGGGTAGGTTTGACTGTGGAGGAGCAAGCGGCCGCTCTTGTTGCGGCAGCAGCAGCTGGTCTGGTCGATGATCTCGAGGACGAAGCGGCTGGTGTGAACGGAGTGAAGGGAGAAGAGACGGAGACTGCACTGACAACGGCGGGCGAAGAGGCGTCGATAGCTGCACAGCTTGGGGTTTAGGTTCTTCCACTTCGGTTCATAATACGATATCGACATTTCCACTTTTCGGCACAGGCAAGTTCAGACACAATTCACGAAGTAACGACCATATGGCCATGATGATGATAGATAGACCAGCAAGCGCGTCTGTTTTGATGATATCCAATATATTCTTTTGATTAGGACCCCGCAGATTGATCCAGTCTGTCTCGATCTTCCCACTCTGCAATATGTGCACTACTCAGGCCCTCCCCAGACCATACTACTAACTAGGTGACAAAGGAAACGTATAAACATAAGCTACAGCGAGCCACTAGGGGCATATTTACATACAAGAAAGGATAAGAAACCGAAAGAGACTGTCCGCCAATAGTCCATAAGCCTCCCCAAGTGCCATCATCTCCTGGAAGTCTCTTCGTCCGATCTGCCGCCGCCCCAACAGGTACGGTGGAAGACGGAAACCTACTAAGTAGGTATTGATTGCGATAAGAAAGACGCTGAAGATAGGGCGAGCAGGAGCCCTAGCTCTTCCGTATCCCATGGGAGAAAGAACGAGTGCCATAGACGACAAGGCGCATCGACGAATTAGGAGATCGGAGATAACCGAACGAAGCCCTTCGGTAACAAAAAGGAAAAGGTATAAATCCAGCAAAACCAGAGCGCCATCCCAAACAAAGAAAAAATTGCATCAGAACCCAGCCCGTCCGCTCCGCGCCAGCCATCAAGCTAGGGCCGCCACGGGATAAGACCAAAGCAAAAACAAGGCAAGGAAACAAGTCAGAAACGAGAGACGCTCAGCCCATCTGGCGAGCCAGTCAAACGAGAGACAAGGGGTGCGGGTATCCATATCTGTACAGAATCGCGCCCAAAAAGGCGACAAAAAGAAAGAACAAGGAAGATATGTCTAGTCGAACGCCTTCTCCAGTAGTCCGTCTTGGGTGTAGACGACGATATGTTTTTCGAGTGACTTCTTCCGTGGGTTGGGGCTGTCGAAGATCTCGTTGATCTCCTCGAGCGTTCGGCCCTTGGTCTCGACGAAGAAAAGGTAGATGAGCACCCATTGGAAGGCGTCCCAGGCGATGTAGAGGAAGTAGAACTTCCACTTGACGCGCTCCCAAATGATAGGGATCGCGTAGGTGTTGAAGAAAGCGGCGACGTTGACAAAGAGGTTGTACATACCCATTCCCTTTGCTCTGGTCTCGTAGGCGAGACACTCGACAGGGTAGAGGGCTTGCAGTGGGGTGTAGGCGAAGGAGTAGGTGATTCCAAAGAGGTAGATGGCTGAGATGGCAGCACGGGCTCCGTCTTGGTTGGTGTTGGAGCGTTTACCGTAGATGGCGGTGAGGACCGTCACGGCGGACCAAATGACGACGAACATGCCGGTTGCAATGAGGAGGACGGGGCGACGACCGAGGCGGTCAGTGAAGCGGGCACCGATAGTGGACATGATGAAGGAGATGACGTTGAGGATGGCCTGGTAGAGCTACAGAGACTGTTAGAATGCATCCTGGAAGTTTTCTTGCTGGTTTGTGCTGTGCGGGGGAGGAGAACGCCCGGGGCTAGAAAGGGAAAGAATGGGAAAGAATGGATATGAAATGCGGGAGTCAGAGTGCTTAGCTGCGGATGGAAGGAGATAACGAAGAAAGCATGGCTTGAAGGTAATGAACACTGAGCTTTGCAAATGTGGCAGTGGGCGGATTGCCGCGAGATGCATCAAAGCAACTCTAAACCGCAACTGTATGTGCAGACTGCGTTCGCAATTTTGCCTTCCGCGCTTCTTCTTTTATGGCCGCCAGCACCAAGGGCTCGTGCAAAGTACGAAGAAGGGCAGATTGAGGAGGAAACGGCGGCAGTTGACAAGGGAATGCTGACTGGGGAGGAAACGAAAGAATCCGGTGGGGAATGTGCGGATTGGAGGGGAAAACGTGGAACTTTGATGAGGAACGGACAAATTGAAATGGCAAATTGAAAGGGAAAACGTGGAACTTCGCAAGCAACCAGTTCATGCCTGAATGGATGGCGTTCGACGGCAGATTCCAGAGGAATTCTGAAAACGTGGAATGATCCGGACAAGCATCGAAGAAATGCCTGAAAGAACACCCTTCGACTGCAAAATCCAAAGATCTGCGCTCTCTCCGCCTTCTCCCCTGCCCAACAACGCAAAACAACAGAACAAAGGAATGAACTCACCAGTTGCGTCTTAGGACTCTGAATCCCCAAACTCTCAAGCAACACCGGCAAAAAGTAACTCACGGCGCCATTACCAGCCCACTGCGAGAACAAGGCCATACCAATAACGCAAATATTTCTCCACCAAGCATTCCTCGAGTTGAAAAGATCTCTGTAGTCCCACCATCTTTTATCGGAACCCTCTGTGGCAATCTCCTCAATCATCTCTCTGTAAGAGAGGTGCACGATGGCTGAGTTTCTGTTACCTTCGCCGTGGTATTCGGTGAGGACTTGGATGGCTTCTTCGTGACGGTCGTGGGCAATGAGCTGCGAATGTTAGTCGAGAAGGTGACAATGAAGGGGAATGCATACCCAACGGGGAGTCTCGGGACAAAGGAGAGAGCCCATGATGACACCACCAGAGGCAACGGCTTGGAGCCAGATAGGGAGACGCCAGGAGATGTTTCCCTCGAGGTTGTTGGAGCCAAAGAGAACCCATGAAGCGGGGATTCCGCCGACGAACCAGAAGGTGTTGTAGAGACCGGTGATGGTTCCTCTCCATGCTGGATGGGCCATTTCGGCGACATATGAAGGGCCTGGTGAATAGATTAGCATTGGAACATGGAGTGGAACGTTTGAAACATACCAGCAGTAGCACAAGTGGCTACTCCGAAACCAAGAATGAAACGGCCTGCAATGAACATTCCCAAGCTGGTAGCGGGAGCCTGAACACAGGTTCCGATAATGATAATGGAGGCGCCGATGAACATGCCCCATCTTCGGCCCCACCAATCGGTAAAAGGACCGCAGAAGAAGGATCCAACTATATTACCGACGGTGTATATTGAGAAGACCAGACCGGTCTCTTTACCGACTGTTCGCATGTTGAAGTATCTATAAAAATGGTTAGTAAACGATCCTTCAAAACATAAATAAGCCCATAAAGTCGAAGCATTCTTAATGCTAAACCAAAAACCATTCTCCAATATATACCATCGAAGCAGATGACATAGTAACGGCAGGGCATCCCGCATCCACAAGAATCCAAATAGACATTCGAATCGATCTTGAATCGATTAAGATATATAGGCAGGCGAAAGGCCAGTGATCGCCAGAGATTCGTTGAATCGATGTTGAATCGATTACGAGAGTTAGGCAGGAGAATTGCCAGTAGTCGCCAATGTAGCTGATATAACAGCAACCAGATGACAGCTACTACTCTTCTCTTGCCATGTTCCTCCCATATTGCGACAGAGAACCCGAGTAGCGCTACGTTACTGCTGCCTCGAACTCCAAAAACCGCGAGTCATGGTGAATTGCGAATGTTCTCGTATCCGGTCCGCAGAAAACTATCTCAAGATTGCCATAGTAATGTAACCAACGGCAAAACTGTGAGGAATCTCGCAGCGGGATCAAAACGAATAACCAGATATAACCACGAAAGATGTGCTAACAACAACTACAGTAGAAGCCGAGAGGCAGTGACTGATGTGGAAGCTGAGGCCTGCGTTGCATGCGCCGAAAGGGATCCCGATGGGCGCAAACGAGCAGCAAAGAAGTAGCAAGCAACATGATTATGAGAATCTTGAGCACCAACAACGCGAAATTCCAGTAACCAAGATCAAAGCTTGACAAGAGAAACTGGGGTAAATCCTCCCACGACCCAAACCTCAAAGAGAAGGTTCCAATATATCCCATCGAAAGCAGATGTAAGGGCAAAACTTACGATTGATATGCCTTCATGACATTGATTCCCGCCATCAGCGTCCCATCATAACCGTTGATACAACTGTTCAAGAACGCCACAAACAAAAAGAAGTACAGCTTCCACATCCGTCTCGTCCACGGGCTCGGCTTTGTCTGTTCCAGCGCATCCGCAAAGCCCACATTCGCAACCGCCCTTGCCTCAATTTGAAAGTTGTCTTCCGTAGGCTGCCTCGGTAGTCGAGGTGTATCGGGCGGAAAACATGTGTATGTTGCTGTTGTGGAAGCGGGGCTGACGGGTGCTGAAACTGGTCCATAGGCGCCGGTATATGGGACCTCGCGGTCATATTGGTGGTTGTAGGACATGGTGGTTGTGTAGAGTTCGAAATCGCCTTCCCAGTCCACCAGTGTAACAGTGTTGTCGTTAAGGCGACAAGTGTCGCTCTCTACTGAGGTCGAGTTCCCAATTTGGAATGTTGAAATAGAAGAAGGAATGAATAGTGAGGTCGAGCGATGAGGTTGATAGCTTGACGTTGGCAGATGAGTATCGAGAAGTGCTGAGACGCAGCCAATCCTGTCGACTAGTCGGGTACCGGTCCTTCTTATTGGGCTTGACAATCGAAGTAAGGTCGGAAAAGAGCCTGAGACTCGATCGGTTGCGGGGAAAAGTAAGCTATATCTATCCAGATTTGCCTGGGCACGTTAGTACCTTTTATTTGGGATGGTACGCAGGCCTGCTAAAAGGCTTGACAGGGGTGGTGGGGGCTAGTTCTGATGGATGACCTGCGCAGGTTAAATTGAAGTTAGCTTCATTCCCTCGACCTGAATTGCACTCCATCCTGAACGTCCGCAATTTGAAACGTTTGCTTACCTTTTCCGAGAGGGCCACACCACCGTGAATCGTGTGTAGCTGCCCCAGTAAAGAGGATCTTGGAAGCCCGCTTTGCCGAGGAAGAGATACAGAACGTATGTAGCAACGGGATTATCCCCTGTCATGCCATGGTTTTCCTTAACATGCACAACCATAAGGTGGTAAGTCTTGCAAGCGAGATACAAAAACTCAGATTGAGATAAAAGAGCTCTAGAGGTGGCGTGTTTGACTGCTGACACCTCTATCGTTTTGCCTTCAGAGCTGTTGATTTTGGCAGTTTGTAGGAGTTCCGCTCAGCACTCAAACTTGATAGAGTGCCTTTAGTTTAGAGCAGACTTGCACTTCAAATTTCCTTCTTCTCCTTGACTGAGCCGCACATCTCGGGTTAGCACAGTGCATCGGGCTTTGGAAATCCAATATGGCCATATTGCAGTCTGCCCAAAATGGACTAAGGGTGCAAATCAAAGTTTACCTGGAGGCATGTCCGAACCTATGCGGTTGAAATGTCCGTTCTGCCGCATGGAATATGTAGAAGAGGCCACTGCATAAGGGCTGAGATTTACCCAGATTCCTCCGCCTCAGGCGAGTCCAGTTTCCAGGGATTTCAGAACCTAGCTCTGCTCAGAGCAGGCAAACGTCGTGAATGAAACGAAAGAAGCGGAAAATAGGCTTTAGCGTGCTGGTGTACTACAGGTACATTCTCCAGCAGTCCCGCGTGTCTCTGGATCCTCTAGAGTAGCCGGAGAGACGGGTCGTAGGGAGATATCGGTGCCATCCGATGGAAAGCGGGAGCTACACAGTTTCAGGAGCTGCAAGTAGAGTGTCAAACAAGAGTAAAAGGTTTATAAGAATCAGAGCTCCGTGTAGAAACATTCGCAGTGGTCGGCGGGGTAGGTTGAAAATCCTGTGTATCGGTCCCTCTATGGACCAGGTTGATCGTTCAGATGACCAGATTCCCAATAAGATATTCCTAGCACGTCTCCAAATTGTATATCAACCAGGTATCTGGTCAGGTATGATTTCGTCAACCGCCCGAAGAAGCCGTAGTTCGACCTTTCCTTCGGTTTAAGCCAGGTGAAAAAGCAAAGAAACAGGACCTGCTTGGAATCTGCCCACTCTAGGCTTAGGGTGTTCCTCGGTTCGCTGTTGCTGCTGGACCTCGTGGAATAAATGGGCCGTTATGCCCCGCATTAAACGGTGTGCCTGTCATGATTCCGGTTTGAGATTCAGGCCTGTTGAAGATCAGCAATCATTCCTGTTACGAGTAATTGGGAAGCACGGACCTTTGGGCACAAAATACACTGCAAAGCAGACTCCGGAGAGTACAGAGCAGCGCTGAAGGAATATCGTTTCAACAGTTCTTCCTCAGTCTTGACAAGAAACAGAGGCTTGGAGTTGTCCTTTCTTCCTCATGCTTTTTTGCGATCTGACATTTGTATGCATCCAAAGCGAGATGCGATCTCATCAAGACACTGAGCTGCAAGGCGTTAGCGGCCCGCGGAAGCCGTTGAATTCATCCTGGTTACACTGACCTTGCCGCAAAAAGCAGCACTGGAGCACCGTTTTCCAGAAACTTTACCCAAATTTCCATCATCTCCGGAAAAAGCAAAGTGCGACCGCCAGCTTACATACTCAAGATTCCACTTTCACATTCAGGTACGCCTCTTCAGCGCATGCTCACCGTCGTGAATTTTCAGTGATGGCCCCCAAACCAACTGGGCTTTTGCGAGGTTTAAGTAAGACCTGAATGAGATCCGAGAACTCACAGTATTCCCAGCAACCAGAACGCAATTCGGGTGTTGTAATAGCCGTCTCATGGAAGTCAGAGAGGTGTGTGTGCTTATGGCGGCTTTCGTTTAGTCGAGCTGCGACTTTGGCGATCCTCCGGCGAAGATCGTGGATGGCGCAAAGCTTCCTCTTCTGACGACGTTCATCTGCAGCGATAATGGAAGCTACGGTAAGATTAGATTGATCCAACCAATAAGAACAAGAGAATCCTACCAAGTACACTAACCCCGCATCTTCAACTCTATCGTTGGCAGTAGCGCATTCGAAAAGCGAGAGAAGGTTGAGACGAATGTTGGAGGATCCGTCTTACAGGGGTGATCCTTGTCGGTGCCTGAAGGTCCAGCTGTTGGCACTGTGTCTATGTAACCCGCGGGTCGATATGATGTGCAAAGTTTCGTCAGAAGGGTCACGGCCATCTGCAAGACATCTATCTTTTGATAATGCTTTTGATTCTTCTGCAGCCTCGTGGGAGTCTCGGTATCCAACCAGGCTCCATCCGAGCAACGAAGTTGACGCCGAAAGAGTTGACGAGAGGCAACGGAGTTGGCCGTAATCTGTGATCGGGACTGGAGCGAGTATCTTTGAACCTGCTTGGAGTAATGGCTTTGCTACCAAATTCTCATCTTCTCTGATGTGCCTGGGTTGCACCAATCGCGGGGATCCGGTTCGGTCGTGGCATACAGCTCTTCACCCAACCCTGTGATGCACCTGTATTCGTACTTGTGCGTGTATGAACGCCTCCACCACCGTGGTCCGTCCAGCAAGCGAGAATGGGCCCCTTTCTGAGCTTTAGCGATGACAAGGATATTCCACCTCATTACAACGTCGAACGTTGGCCAAGTTTGCTCCTCTTGGTGGTGTCTTTGAGATGCTGTGCATCGCCAGGTCGGCGTGCTTGTTCCATCGTTCGACCAAGCAATCCAATCACTGAGAGTCGAGGATTGCATCTGCTGATCTTCGGCTTCGATGGCAAAAGGAGAGCTTGAAAGTTGAACGCTGCGGTCCTGTTCTTGGTGGGTAGAAAGTGTTGTTGTAGGATGAAGAGAAAAGCGAGGAAATCGGGATGCCGAACTGGACAATCCAAGTCACATGCTGAAGCTCGTGATCGTGCACGGGCCATGTTGTATTTTGGCACGGACCACTTTATGACGGAGGACCATGGCCACTCAACGCCACATCCATTGCAACTCGCCTACCGAACCAGAAAGAGCTTGAGTGCCTGTACCTTTGTCCATCCACAGGGCTACATATGCCGAGTATCTGTACCGTCTTCTGTGCGGTCTACTAAAGATATCTACCGACACACATACCAAACATCTTATGTTTGGCCTGGTTGTATGAGCATATGAGTCCTCTCGCTAGCGAGGTTACACACTTTGTGAAGCTTTGAAGACATGCAGGCCGGCGCAGGAACATGTACGAGCCTTGAGATGGGCAAGTTGGAGGCCATGTTTGAGCGACTACATAGCTGACCACTTCTATTCAGGTAAGATCATCCTACATTCCGGGTTTTGAAGCTCATTCTCCCAGCTCGTCTATCGTTCTCGGAGCATAAGCACATGAACCGGCCCCACGATGAAACTTCCAACCCTTGCTCGGAAAAGCACTCGAGCACCAAACTCCACAAGGACGCTCCGGTGCAAAGGCCAGGAGTTCGAGCTTCATTTCAGCATTGCCACTCCCCTACACCGGAGATCGATTCATTCTCAACCGTTTTCAACATCATGCCAGAACCGAACTACAATTGAGGCGAAGTATTGAGGGAGCACACATCAAGGGGTATGCTTCTCGGCATTGTTATTCCGGTCGCGTGTATATTACGGAGAAAGATCGGAGTGAGATGGTGCCTGACCTTGTAGCACGAGGTACCAATTCATTAGGAAACAACGTGCTGCGCTGAGGGCTTCTTTAGGTTACTGGGACTTTTTAATAGCTGCATCGTTCAGGGGAAGGATAAGTACCTCGTTCCTACTCCTACTTACTTGCATTTCGGATGATTAGGAGAAGTTACTCACTGGTACGTGGAACAATTCTCAAGGCTGGATTTCGTTTCTATTCGTGGCGTTATATTGGTTATATGTCGGTTGTACTACGGTGCTTTTGCCGTCATATTAGCCGCTTTATTATACTCATATGATGTACTGTATGTAGCACCAATACAAGAGTTAGGTGAGTGTCTGAGCACAGATACGAAACATACAGAACTCGCATTCGAGTTACCATACGAACAGAAGATTGTGGCTGATAACTAGTATCCGTACGACGTAGGATCTTTGTTGACGAGAATCTAGAAAGCCAACTCTGTCAAGATTGATCATTGAGCCTAGAAGAATAATACAGACACCCAATTCAACACTAATATCATACAAAAACGACGATGGAGTATGTTGAGCAAGACTTCCTCCTGCAGCCTGTGAATCAATGCCGAATCATGAGCGTTAGAGCTCAATCAGATGGAACACCAGCCCATTCCTATCCGGTAATTATACCGCATAATTCGCACGTTATCCACAAGAAACCATATTTACTTGGGCGGTGCCATATGCGTGCATTGTATCCCATGTCGATAGCTTAACAAGTACTTACCTCACGATGAACCATATCACGATAGTGAGAAGCCCAAATGTGCTCTAGCACACCGAATGGAAGCTTTCGGGCGCCTCATGCAGTTACTCATTGCGATGAGCCGTCATATAGTGCCACCCCTATTCTTATGTACATACTACTTAGGAACTGCCGGTGTATGTATGCACATGCATGGGAAATGAGATGGTCATCATCTCACTTCGTACAATATAAACCGGATGCATAGTACATAGTTGGATGTTGGGTTCAGAATCTCGCATGATGCAGAATGGCAAGCTGCTCGCGGACCTGGATTTAGAACTGCAAAATAGAAAACGGACGCGGACGTAATATAGTAAAGGAAACCAATTTGTAAACTCATGGCAAAGCATCTGCCACTATCACCATGCACTCCTCTCCAGAAGACCTTCATCCGCTATACTTCGCCCTAAGAATCCTCCTTGACTGATTCGGACTGTTGCAAAGGCACCTTCAAGCCCCCATCTCCGTTGTTGATTGCCGAACCGTTGGACCGGACTGATGGTGCCTTGCCGCGCACAGAATGCGTAGAAGCAGGTTTAGGTACCGTCTGTGCCGTCCCTGGTCGATTTGTTGGCGGCTTCTGTGCATCTGCCGAGTCTTTCACGTCCTTCTCCTTTCCCTTCCCAACTGCTGCCTCCTCATCGTTCTTGCCAGTATCTGGCAATTTCGTTATGAGTTTCAACTTCATAATCTGAACGGGTCTCATGAGCAGATGGCCCCTCGTCAAGCTCGATTCCAACTTCTTTATCGCAACATCGTTGCGTTTCGTCTCTTCGTCATTCCAGTCTTTTCCGTATACCTCTTTCTTCTCCTCATTGGCAGCCTCTAATAGTGCAATCTTTGCCTTTCTTGCAGCTTCAGCCTGTTCGTTTCTCTTTTCGAGGTATTCTCGCCCAGACCAAAGAAAGATGTAGGCAGTGACGATGCCCCTTGAGCTTGAGGAGATGACACAGTAGCCGAGGAGAACCAAATAGACGATCGAAAGTATGATCATCCAAATCGGTGACAAAAGCAAGCAGAATAGCTTCTTCAAGATGCCTGCATCCTTGACAGGACGAAGACGGATGACCTGGTAGACCGTGTGAAGTTGCCTAACAGGTAGACTGATCAAGCAATATACGACAAAGAAGTTCCAGTACCACCAGTTCGTTTCGGACTCATGAAGCTGATCGTCTCGCATGAGCATGGTCCTCTTCTCTGCTTCTGTAAGAGTTTGTGCTTTCTGTTTCCAGAAATCCCATGACTTTTCGTCTGCCATCCGTTTTCGCAACCAGTATTGGGCAGTTGTTGAGACTTCGAGGAAGTAACCGTAAATGACTGGCAGATTTAGAAGGAAGAGAACAGTTCCGATCGTTGTGGGCCACATGAGAAGATGCAGTGACCGAACCGGATCCGACCAACCGAGATCAATCGAAAGAATGCTCTAAAGTTAAGTTAGAGTGTGGAAAGAACGGAGAAAGGGACAATGCAATTACCGCTGCGAAGGATAGTGGCAAGAAGACTACTGTTACCACAGTGAAAAGGCCAATGCTGGTTGCTTGTTGCGTAGACGTGCGCGCCTCACGCAGCCCTAACTCTGCTTCAAGCTAAATAATGGCTTGTGTAAGATTCGAATGCATAATCAATCCAGTGGAGTGCCATACCGATTGCTTAAGCGTGGTGATCGACTCGATTTTTGCGTCAATCCTCCGACTCAATAGTTCAAGTTCCTTACGAGCCCGCTTCAACTTATCTGCCTTGTTGCGAAGAATTGCACGATTGTTAGCTTGATCTTTCTCGGACCTGGAAGAATTAGCGCTAGGTTCTCAGGAGCTGGCAGAGGGGACTGTAGTCTACCAACGAGGAGTATGTGCTCTGTTCTTGTCGGCTGACAAGAATCTCTGCGTCATGTCTTCTGCGCCTGCTAGTTTGCTCTTTAGCACATTGCAGCACTGGAGAACCCATGGGTAATAGGTGCTGTGTTTGTGCATGGTTGAATAATAATTTAGCCCCGTCAGATCATTGGCTGTCAGAACAGGGGGCAAAAGCGGTTCAGAGAGAGCCTAGCTATATCATTAACATACATTTCCAATTGCAAGGTATGTTTTAATACCTTATCCTCGTACGGTGCCTGTTCTTCCTGATCCATATGGTCCATAATGTTTTCAGTTTCATGATATACCAGTGTGAGTGCATCTAGAACTAATTGAAGTTCGAGAACTTTCCTTTGCTCCCAGAAATGTAAATCATCATAGCTTGCTTTTCGTGGGCCGATAAGATTTTCCCGCTTCTGTAAGGCTTCTTCTGAGATCGCGCCAGGATCCACAACACGGTAGCATGTCCACTTGGTGTCATGAAGATCCCCTACAAAACGGAATCCGAAGGAAATGTCCGTAAGAATCGGTAGCTCGTTCTTACGCTTTACTGGACTGGCTGAAACGAAGCCTGATCGCTTTTTCGGGGCGTAGGCGTCCACATGCTTCAATGCATTTCGGTCTGTTCTCGGATCCAGTAAAGCAACAAAGTTGATGTTGAATTCAGTAACCCAGAGATTGTCTGGAATGAGGGCTTGATCACTGAAGCTCATACGATGAGTATCTGTAGACCAGCGCGTATGTTAGTTAGAATTCATCTAGCTGGACAATTACTACTTCCCTGCCTCCATCACAAGATTTAAAAACTGGATGACCGCTCGCTGCTCAGCGGGTGCATTCGAAAGCGAGAATATGACGGGCAAGACCGTTTCGACTTTACAACGCTCTATGATGCTGCAACGTCCTTAGCACTTATTCTGGAGGATTAATGTATGTAACCGATCATCTTGATCTACGAAAGAGAGTCTGTGTAGCCAATCTTCCGGCATCTGACGGTATACTGGTACAAAGAGCGGGGGACTCGAAGTACATACAGGTAGAGCTTCTTCATGCCAGCTTTCTCACGCTTAATCTGTCAGTACATTCCACGGGTTCTCGTCAGAGCTAATACCTACATTGCAGCCCAATATTTTAAGGATATTGGTGGTATAATTTCTTGAAGCGGTAGCATCCATGTTTTTGAGCTCGTATGCGCACTTACAAAAGTGCACTTCGCTGTCTTTCCGCAAAGCATATAGCTCGTTACTAGAAAAGCTAGACTCACTGAACTGAAGTGTCTGGAGGAATTCCAAAACTTTCTGACGGTCTCCATGGAATTTAGAACCCTTCCACAAGTTTGTCAGCTCGAGGATCCAGTCCGAGCTTGCAATTTCTGCCTTCCATGCTTTAGAAAACTGCTCGATGGATTTCAGGACCTTTGGGGGATCCTTTGTGATGAATTCGGGTAGCGGGAAGTAGTATGCAGGACCGTAATCTGAACGCTTAGTATTAGCCGTGAAACTTCCATGTACTACACACTCAAGTGGAACGACTACATACCAGGCGGATCATGCACAGCTAGTCGGTCTTTGGGCGTTAATTTATCCTTATCGACTTTTGAACCCTCGTACGCGTGCTGGGCCAATGCTATACGATCGAGTGAGATATCATAAGGGTTGAGCTTCTTTCTTTGTAAACTCCTTCCGCGATTGAAATTTGAGGGTTCTAACCTGGTACTGAGTTAGCAAAAAGACCCTAATGCGAGGAGGAGTTTGAAAAAGTGTACTGACAGATACTTCGAAATTTCAGGATAATCGAGAAGGAGGGCCTGTTTGACATGGGTATAAGAAGGGGCACCCCCTTCTAATCCAGTAACTAGGCAATTAACTGAACTTATTGATAAGACGACTTCTGCTGCTTTTCGAGTGTTGTTCACTGTTCCAAAGGCCCTATTGAACTGATGCGAATATATGTAAGAGACCAGAGCCCGAGATATTCTGCCAAATCCGGGAAACGATTTGTCGGTATTCTCCAATGTTTCGGTCCATGCTGGATGCGGGGAACCATCTGAGAAGAAGAAGTATTCGTTCTCTGGCGGGACTAAGAGGAGCAGATTGTAGTGGGCGAGAGTCGAGCTTCGTTCGTCTCCCCATCTCTTGGTAAGAAATCTCGGCTTTGCATTTGGATTGTTGATTTCAGAAGTGGGCTTAGCGATGAACTCTGATAGGACCAAATCTCTGAACCCATCTGCATCCAGGTGATATTTCTCTTTGTCTGTATCACCTGCCCATGGGGCGTCCGGTCCATCTATGAGGGGATGAAGCTCGGACATCCCTTTCAGTATCCTCCATGCCCTCACTTGAGCATTAAGTGTATAGTCCTCAAGTATAACATATGCCCCTCCATATTCGGATGTAAATGGTTCGATATCATTGTAAAACAACTTCGATCTTTCGTGTCTTGACTTCTTCAACCTCGTCCAAGCCTTCCGGACACCGTCCCGCAGATCGTGCTTCAAAAGATATCGTGTCTCAAGTGGGAAAACCCTCAGGGAATTAAGAAGGAAATCGAAAAGCTTGAGCAAAACCGAAGTGACCCAGTACTCGGAGCCACTATCATCCTCGTCCTCTGATTTTTCGCTTGGAGTTTCTGAACCTGGTGCCTGAACTGCAGCTACATCGTCGTCGATTATCTTTGCAGTCTCGCCTGTTTCGTCGTGATTCCCCAGGTCTGGTATTTGCCCGCCCTCCCCGACCTTGGCAACTTCAAGATTGGGCTGTTCTGGGTCTGGTGCTTCCTCGGTACTCGTCTCCTTCATTAGATCCGCTGCTTTTCGAAGCTTTATACCGTCGCCATCTTCCATCTTCTTCATCATGCGGTTGAGATAAGCGATATATTCTTTGCATTTTACACCGTCCCAGGTTGCCGCTGTGTATGGGTCTTTGAAGAAGTCGACGGGGAGAGTGGATAGAAAAACTAGGTGCCCAAGAACTGCACGACGGGTTCGCTCTCGATATTTCGCAACAACATCCGAGCTGGCGATGTCAGGGAGGGTGAGTAGCTCATAGAAGGTGATCAGAGTTTCAGCTTGCTCCCTGTTACAATATTAGTAGGATCGAAAGATAATGAATGATGTACATACCAACAACGTTCCCAGTCGAGTTCAGTTCCTACTACACTTTGAGTATGAAATACAATCGGCTCTATAGCCGCTCCATCGGGGAACATATAGGGCTGCTCTACAGGAAAATGGACGGCGAGTGACAAAATAGACTCGAGATTCCTGCGGTAGAAGATGGAAGCACTTTCTGTTGCGAGTTGCCACCAGCTCTCCTTCGTTACCTCCATGGCTTTATCGACATCAATATACGGAGCTTCTTCTTCATCAACGCCGTTCCCTCCACCCAGCTGGAAAATTAGGGTGAACTTTGTACTTTGACCCGGTGCAAGCAAAACAGTACGTTTGTGTAGAATCGCGCCGTAAGCCGACGGAGTCCCAGACATCGGCATTCTTTCACCATTTTCATCTTGGAGATCCATATCAACCTTCACTCCGTCGCAGTACAGAGCCGCCAATGTATGGTACAACATGCCTTGAAAACTCCAAGCGTGACCCTCTCCAGCGACTTTGCTGCGAATACACGTCTCGGGGTACCGTTCCCTTTCATCCCAATCGTACGTACCATAATTCCGTTCGCTGGGTGTATCCACCAATGCCAAAGATAAATCCACGAGCAATGGAACTTCTTGAACAGTTCCACTTCTGGATGTGAGTTTATATTGTTGCGCAATCCTTCCGGCGTTCGCTACGAAGTTGACTTGAACATCAGCCTGTATATCCCCTTCGAGAGTATAACGGGTTTCTGGAAATCTTCCGTTGCGATAACCGGCAGTTAAGTTGTTGTATTGAAGACTTTCCGTGCCAATGCGGATGCCTAAACCGTAGGCAGTTGAATCATTCGTCAACTGTCCCAATATCTTTTCTCGGTATTCTGCACATGCCCAGTTCAAAGCCCAAACTTCTTTTTTTTCAAATTGGGGATCTTTCTTGCGCCAATCAACCTGCAAAGATCTTGGTTCAACGGTGGCATATCGATATGGATGCTCCTTCTCCGCCGTATGGACCATCTTGCAGAGTTGGACAATCTGGCCAAACTTGGTAACATATCCACTGGTACCATCCTCCCCAAAATCCAGGAACCGGTCAGGTCTTTCAGGATCGGTGATATTTGTCTGGAAGAAGCCCTTCACATATTGGCGATTGTTGTTGATGGCCGGTAATGGGGCTGAAAGCAGGGGAACTGGAAGAGAGTGTTAGTCGGAACCTTCACTTGAAGAAGCCTTACCAGGTGCGCGTGCCGATGTCTCAATCGTTTCTACCGTATCGTTCTTCGAATTTTCAAGAGACATGTTGAAATTAAGAACGCTGTGTCATACTACGGCGTGATACTCGGCTGTCTGAGCGTATCTTGTCGTTCTATAATCGATGGGCTTTCTTCTTGTTGAGGAATGAGGATGCAAAAGTATCGCGAAATGCAGTTCATCTGGGCGACACACAACTAATAAAGCATTGAGGAGATTGTTGACACCCTCCATGCTTTTTCCAGGATGTCCAGCGGCTGCGGACAGTGCTGCACCACTGGCAGTAAGCACTTGTGCAGGGATAATCCCAAAAAATACACAACTTACCAGCCAGTGGTCATATGAAATCGCGTTCCTATTCCGTTATTTGGGCGAACTGGGCACGAGAACACGAAACTGGATGCACAACTCTACTTGATTTCCGTGTCGCGTGCGAATGTACTCGAAGATGAATACTGAGTTAGAGCACACTCAGACTCGAATCCTGTAGTTAATCAGCTTGCAACATCCCACTGGAGCGTACATAGTGTATGAAATAATCTACCGTTGTTCGACTAAATCCATGTCTATTTCTGCAGGCGACAAACTGCAAATGCGTTGCTGCCTCAACACAAAAGCAAGTTGGAGGGTTCGCAATTTAAAGCGGAACGGGCACTTCGGGTTCAGAGCGAGACATCGGAAATATCGAGAAAGCTGCAATTGACGTTGAATTCCGTTGCAGTGATTTGGTGTCGTCCCGTCCAAGTAGACAAACAAACACTCGATTTCGGTTTGAGGTATGGTGTTGAGGAGAACAAGGCCAGGTGGAAGCGAGGAAGGGTCCCAGAGCCTCCGTGGTCAAAGCTTTGCCAAGCGAGCCCCCAAAGTTTAGCTGGCCAGTGACGAAACGGTCGCTAACCAAAACAACGATCCCAAACAACACCAACACTCTCATCACCATGTCGGTTTCGAAAGAAGAAGAGCTTCCTATGTACGGAATACGGCGTCCAAAGAATAAGCCGACCGCAATTCCACTTACGACATCCTCAATACACTCCCTCAGCACCGAACTCGCCCTCGCCAAAGCTCGAGCAGAAACTGGAGAGCGAGAGTCGAAAAGAGCAAAGAAGAATCGTTACGACATCACTGGTCCATCGAACAAGGAGGACATCTACAAGACGGCAAAAGACTACGGCAAATCAAAGCTCAAGTTTGTTCGGAAGGAAAAGGATGAATTGGGCAACTTGAAATTGACGGAGGAGGAGTACCAGCGAAGCAGGAAAGCGATGGAAGAGAAGGCGAAACGTTATGATCAGCTGAAAAGGAAACGGCAACGACGGATAGGACTCGGCTACGATGATGATGAGGACGACGATATGCTGATCGATTTCGGAAGGAAGGCCGAGGAGGCTGACGACATCGGCATGGGTGGATCCACCTCACGGACGACGAGGGACGACGATAGCGACAGCTCGTTTGAGAACAGCGATGACGACGACCCGTTCAAAGGGAGGGAGGGCGAGGAGCTCATCGAGTACATCGACGAGTTTGGTCGGTCTCGAATGGTGCCGAAATCGTGGGCTGAGAAGCAAGAGAGGTTGCTGCGGATGGAAGAGGAGATGTCGGCATTGCCTTCACGGCCGGAAAACCTGATTTATGGTCCTACTGTCCAGACTGAAGCAATCCAAGTGGCAGAATTTCCGACCTTCAACTCATCGAATTACGAGCGAAAGAAACCAAATCACTACGATGCGACGGCAGAGGTTCGGACCAAAGGAGTTGGGTTCTTTGCCTTTTCGCATGATGAGAATATACGAAAGAAAGAGATGGAAGAGCTGATGCGTGAGCGTGAGGTCACGGAGAGGAAAAGAGCTGAAGCGGAGGCAAGAAGGAAACGGAGAAAGGAAGAGGTGGAAATGAGAAAAGAAGAGATACGGAGGAGAAGAAGAGAGAAGCAAGGTGCGACTTGGCTTGAGAACGTTTTCGACCAGTTGGATGGATTCACTTAGCGACAAGCCGGTTTAGAATGCGGGTCTCGCCAGATTCGGAGATTGGCAAAGTATTGCTCGGCTTCAGTCCAGTTCCTTCCATACGAGTATCAGAAGCTCACTGAAGGGCTGCGTGATTCGATACGAGTTGGTCGGAGGAGCTTGTGTGATACTATTGGGACCGCATGTTCAACCAACGAGAGCTGGTCCAGCTACGGAATACTGGTATTTTCTCTTTGATTTGTGCTCTCAATCTTACGTATCTGCATTATACAAGCTTTTCGTCGCACAACATAATATACGTCTACAGCAGAGTTGCTAACGTCAAGAACTGGCAGAACAACTTTCAATCAGCTTTGATCGGACAGTACTCCCTGTCGTCTCCTGTATGTATGTAGGTATGAGGAGAGATAGATGTCATGTCACAGGATGAGTTCATCTATTCGTCATCACGATCCCTTGGAGGTTTTAGTTACGCCGTGGCGGCTCGATTCTTAATTTCACGTCCGACTGCAGCGGATGTTGCGCTCGTCTACACCAGCCTCCATCTTCATATTCTGCCAGTGAATACGAAGTAGGTAGCGTTAATAGAGTCGCCATCCTACTTGGATGCGCGCGATTGGATGAGGATTAACCGCTTCTTGGTGATGCAAGTGCTGGAATTAAGCGTGTCAACGTATCTGAAATCGATTGGGTTTGCCGCATGACGCAGAATTTTGCGCTTCTTAAAACTTTGCTTTGATACTGGTCCATGATTCTAACTATTCTGTCTATAGTGAACGGAGTTGGGTTTCTTTGTGCATAACAACGGACTGTCCCCGCTGAAATCTCTGCATCCATCCTTGCCGGTGGTCTAGATGCAGTGGATGGCAAGATGGAATCGACCTATAGGAACATACCGCAATGGCTTCTGTACTCGTGTGCCCCGCCTATCGTTGTTTGCGCTTCCCTTTTCAGGGTATGGCGGATCCTATGTATGCGGTGGATGCAGTGGATACATACGGCGACTCTTGGTGATACATACCATGTCGAATTTGGTCATCACAGCTAATCGATTCCATTGCCTACTATATTGCAGTTGGAATGGTGCCAGTGGAAGGGCAGAACCAACGACCGAGAGAAGCGTCAGCTTCGTTTCTTACTTGGGAGCCGCTTTCCAGTAAGAATTCTATGGTCATGCGATGTAAGCGGAGGAAACTGAATCTCATCTCGACCAGGTTCCTGGAGAAACAAAACGCGGGCCTTCAGGTGCGGAGAAGAGCGGGTATGGGCGGCTGCTTGCGCCTTATTGGGCGTTGTGTAAAGGAAAAGGAACGAGTGAACAAGGGACCCGTACGAAGGCCGCTAAGGAAAACGGTCAGCCTGAGTACGGTAAAGCTGCCGTCCTAGGTACTTCTCCGCATTTCTAGCTTGCAAACAAATCTAGCTCTGAAACGGTCCCATGATACACAAGAATGGTGTCTTACGTCTGAAGCTTCGATTCGACGATACCAACGGTAATTTCATCACTGGACCTACCTTTTTGAAGCTTTCCTTTCAGCTATCATGGACTTGTTCACCGTTTGCCACATGGGTTACATACTATGTACTTCGTTGGAAGCTTATAACTGCCAGGGATGTATGCTATCGGTGTGTCTCGGTCTTACGAAATTTCGGTTACTTGCGTGCATGCATACCCGCTACAGTGCATACGATTGCATCTGATTTCACTATTGCCGATCGCTATTCTCAGTAGCAGTTGACGACATTCCTGCGACTGGAAAATTCGACAACAAAGAGATTTTCAAGATGGCCACAATCGAGCGATGCCGAGTTGCAAAAGCCCCTTTCAGGCGTGAGGCAGGACAGAAAGAGCTGAGAAGAGAATGTCCATTCCAATCAAGCAGATATGTGATGGATCTCCAAGTTGAACGGCATCACTGCGAGATTTGCTAGATTGGCTGCCACTTTTATGCGGTTCGAGCACATCCTGCAGCCGCATTCCAACGGCCCTCCACGCTGATTCATTCGTCATTCTCTTTATCAAACGGGTGGATTATCACCCCAACTTACCACCAAAGGCAACTCCAACTCCATCTTAATTCGGACCCACCCCTACCGTTGCTCTGCTAATAATCGCTGCTTCTGGAAAATAATGCACTTTAGTAGTCCGTTGACATCCGAGCCAGCCGTTAACCCCGGTAACTGATCGATGGGATGATGGAATGCCATGATACGTTTCGCGGGCCCTGGCTGTACTGGCCGCAACTGCAAGTCATGCGGCACTTCTATACTTTTGTGGAGGACAAGATTTCCGTCAAAGCATGGGCATTACTGGTAACCCCAACGTCGGTATAAATAATTCACCAGTGCCCTGGGATTCCTGCCGTTACTAATCATCTAGCTGGCTCGTCTACTTGCGCCGTCGTCGAACCACGTCCTGTTGGCGACAGACGCAATATTTCCGCATCCAGAACTCGCGACTACATACACTTGCATTCCTCCAATCTTGACGTTCAAACGAACATCTCCTTTGTTCCTTGCATGCAGGGCTAGTCGATTGGTTTACATCCCCGACTTTCGCTCCTCTCGACCAAACGCAACGAAAAACTATATTTAACAGCCTTCGTTCCCCCACTTTTTAAGTTCTCATCCCGCTACAACATCCACCTCCCGAGCCGATATACATTACTACCAAACTCAGCAAACCTTACCGATTACAAGATGGGAAAGATCACGAATATCGAGTATTTCAGAGTGCTTCCTCGTTGGTTATTCGTCAAGGTTACGGATGAAGACGGAAACTTTGGTTGGGGAGAGTCAACTCTAGAGGGACATACCGAGGCTATTGAGGGAGCTTTGGACGAGATGGTTCAGGTCTTTACAGGATATAATGCAGAGTATGTATTCCATTCTTTATTTCTGCTGAGTGATCTCTACTTGGTCAACTGGAACTTGGCTAACTTGACTCTAGCAACATTGAACATATCTGGCAAACGGCCTGGCGACTTGGCTTCTACCGCGGTGGTGCCGTCTTCATGTCGGCACTATCCGGTATTGATATCGCTCTATGGGACCTGAAGGGAAAGAAGCTCAACGTCCCAATCTACCAGCTCCTCGGAGGCTCTGTCCGTGATAAGCTCAAGGTGTACTGCTGGATTGGAGGCAACGAGCCAGACCTTGAGACCGTCAAGCAACAAGCGTAAGCTTACTACTTCTTCCATCTCACCGTAAGAGCCTCACTAACCTTCCATCCAGTCCACTCAAAGTCGCAGAAGGCTTCAAAGTCATCAAAATGAATGCCACCTCTCACATGGACTTCCTCGACTCCGCCTCCGTCCTCAAGTCCTGCATCGAGCGTGTCAAAGCCGCCAAAGAGGCCGGTCTCGAAGTCGCCCTCGATTTCCACGGCCGTCTCCACAAACCCATGGCCAAACAACTCGCACGCGCCCTCGAACCCTACGACCTCCTCTTCATCGAAGAGCCCCTTCTTTCCGAGCATCCAGAGGCAATCGAAAAGTTCTCTGCCCAAGTCGTCACGCCAGTTGCCCTTGGAGAGCGCCTTTACCACCGCTGGGATATCAAGCCATTCCTGGAGGCATCCAGCGTCGATATCCTTCAGCCCGACGTCTCTCATGTTGGTGGCATCTCGGAGCTGAAGAGAATCGCCAATATGGCTGAGGCGTATGACGTTGCGGTTGCGCCTCATTGTCCCCTTGGCCCGATTTCTCTGGCGGCGAGTATGCAGGTTGATTGCAATATCGCGAACTTTGCGATCCAGGAGATGAGCGTTGGGATTCACTACAACACTGTCAGCTCGCTCTACAACAGCAAGGAGTCGTATGATATCCTCTCGTATATCAAGAAGGAGAGCCACGATGTCTTCAAGGTCGTGGATGGGTATGTCGCCAGACCAACTGGCCCTGGGTTGGGTATTGAGATTGATGAGGAGAAGATTCGAGAGGTCGCCTCAGGCAAAAAGGGTGCTTTGGAGGACTGCCAGGTCGAGCAAACGAAGGCCAATAAGGATCACACAAAAGTGAAGGCCTGGAGAGCCATGCAATTCCATGGACCTGATGGCGCTATCAGAGAGTGGTAGTGGGACGATGTCATGCTGGATTGTTGTTTTTGGCGACCGGTGGGATAAATTGGAATCGCCGGTTTCGGAGTTAAGGGTCGGAGGGATGGAAGCTGAGTTTTTGGGATTCCTTCGTTGCGTTTGCTGTTTTCGTCTCCTTGCCTCCTGTGTTTTTCTCGCTCTGCTGACCATTCGTTTTGATACCCGCTTCTTCTCTGTTTGCCACGATGGAAAGGATGGATGGGTCTTATACTTGGGAGGAAAGTTTCTTTTGTTGAAAGTCGCACAACCAGTTTATTAGAATGATATCATATCCATAATCAGTTTTTTGTATTTGCAATATAATAGACCGTTAATCTTGAGATCGATCCTTCAGCTTTGCCACAAACCATCAGCTGCCATGCCTCTGATCAAATGATACATACGGTACCCTATTCTACAAATATGTACGACATCCACCATTCTCACAGCGACTTGTCAGCAAACGCAACTCCTGGAATGCAAGATGTCCCTCCAGGAATAAAGTAAACGCATGACTTCGGACGAAGCCGAGGATGCGGTCACTGAATAAGAGAGGTATCGCTGTTCCGCCTCATATAGGAATCAGACCATGGCCCAATAAAATCGGGTGGACAGAAACATATGCTAGAGACGGGGTCTTGGGAAAGAGAAAAGGGGAAGATGAAATGTGAAACATAGGGAGGCTCGGAGCTCGGGATGAGGGGTCGGAAGATCATCCGGGAGGGTATCGACACGATCGCAAAAACAGACTCGGGACGGGAGGTTGGTCAGGTAAACGAAACTTTCGCATTGGACATGAGGTATGTAATTGAAGCTCGCAGAGAGTTGTCGCAGATTGTCGTCTTATCGTTACATCGGTGGTATTTCGAAGTGCGAAAGCTGGTGGTGGAGAAGAAGACAGGATGCTTAAGTACCTTCGGGATTGGTGACGAAGGGCTTAGGGCTACGCTAACGGTAGCGCGTTAGACCGATTTCTGCGAGGGCCCGGAGTTCTCCGTTCACACCTTTCTGCCCTCACCGCACAACAATACACCATCACGACAATTGCAGTTGAATACAGCCAAACCACGGTACATACGCAGAAACCACGCCCGAAAGATCAGTCGAAACTCAGAGAACCTGGTACTCAAATTTGAGGCAATCTCGGCGCATGGGACAAGGCTCGATTGAACTTCAGTTTGGAACGTCATTGCGGTAGCGGAAAGTTGATCAACAACGGCAAACGGAACCACCGAAGGAATCGTCAAACATGTTGATGGGAGTTATCAGGTTTTCTCTCTGAACGAAGGATGCATGAGGTTGAGGACAAGTTTATTCAGTGAAGCTCACTCTCACGAGGCCAAGCTGACCGGTGAAAGAAGGAAACCATCACCGATTCTACCACCACTTGTTTGCTCTCCTCGATCTTCAGCACTGTTTAGAAGCAAGGGAAGCGATACATAAAGAAATGCACGACAATCACAGCGCCCGTATTCGCATGTTGGAGTGGGACAAATGGTGGGTCACGGTAGAGATGTCGACATGAACAACGCCAGAAGTAAGGGAAGCATCAGATGTACTGCACGAAGACGGTTGCAACTCGTCTCCCCTGATTGGTCCTGAACTCCGTCCCACAGAACAAGCTTTTCATTCTTCCGGTCTGCAATCCCTGAATTCCGTCAGCAGGAGCAGCTTTGACAGGGCCTTATTTTTCCGCCTAGACAAGGCGCGGATTTCCTTGAAGAATCGAGCGCATCTGTTTCATCAATTTAGGGGTTGTGAGATGAGCTCCAACTCCATATGAACTATCGGAGCTTAACTTGCGAGTGTTCATCATGAACGTCCTTGAATTCCTCACCTCCGCCCCTGAGGCGTCATGCTGGGGCCGCTCCGAGTCCTAAATTGGATTAATACGAGGCGCCAAAGCAACGCTACAGCTGCCAGATCTTAGCATACGGAGGATAACGTCGGCTAATTGGTTACGGTAATCGGACCCAGTATACCGGATCCGTCTAACTCTTCCTGTTCTGTCTCAGCGTCCGGTCGTGAAATATTTCTGCTCCTTCACGTTCTGTACGTACAAGTAAGTACATTTGTATGTCTTGTTGGTAGCCTTTATGTTGGATTAAGGTACGAGATACCCGTGTGATTGAACACAAAGCACATGTCTGGAAACTGATTGGAATTTAGTGAGCCACATTCACTACAAGCGTCGCCATCTCTGCTCTAGAAGCCCATCGATACCCCCAGCTGATTGCGATGATCCCTTCCCATATTTGCCTACATCCGTCTTGGATGAGTGCATAAGGACCGAAGCTACTCGGCAAGTTACAGAACCTGCTTGATCAACTCCATGAGGATGGTTTTCCGAAACATGGTACTTGTAGAGGGCAATAAAGCTTCGGATGGAGAAGCATCCGAATAGATTCCTAATCCTTTCTGATTCCTCAGGCCCCAAACGGTACCTACGGATGTTCATTCGGAATATTCTCTTCAGCAACTTCCGGTGTGTCTAACATTCTCTGGCTGCGGCTGAAGCGCCCATCACTCCAAATCGGCAATCAGCAAGGGACACAAACGAGCGGCACATACAGGTAGTATCTATGTACTCATAGCACACATCATGCACCACTACTGTTATCAGTTGCTTCTCTCATGGACAAATAGGATCGCGAGGAATGTAACAGTTACATTCGACGTTCCCCATGTCTCTGCCAAAAATGCGGGACATTGGGTTAGTCCACGGGGCTAGAGCAGATGAATTTCAATCGACTATTTCGTCTGGCAGGGAGCATCAAGAACACCTCATGGCAACAGTTTACTCTTCGAGGAATCTGGAATTGCCAGCTTCATCATCCCGCGAGATGGCAATCAGATGAAGCCAAACGATGTGTATGGCAATGCTGAACACGAGCAGTGCATCAAGATTTGCTCCATTGCTGCGATCCGTTAACGGCTGTCTGATATAACCTGCATATCCAATTTACTTCTCATGCATTTCGAAATGTAAGTTGCTTTCCATGCAACCTGCATACTACCTTTTGCCATTCCGGGCATGGTGGAGAACGCCTGAGACTGGTACGTACTCTTTTCCTCCGGAGGCTACTGCTACCGGTCTATCCTGCTTTCGGTTATTGAAGCATCGAGTATGTATATATAGCGGATTATCCCCACCGAAACCCCCCAGACGTCAGACCGTTGACAGTTCAGTTTTCGTCAAATCTCTTCTCAACATGGAGACCGTTTTCGAGCGCTTTTCTGCTACTCCACAGTCCGTCACATATGCTGTGGGGGTAGTGGCCCTTGCTATCATTTACAACTTTGTTTCCTACTTCCGCGTTTGGACTGCCCTTGTTGATCTGCCCTATGTCGGGCTCGAAAAGTTTAGTGTCCCAGCTCTATGGAAGGCTAGCAAGAAAGTGAACTCTTCAGACGTTTGGGATCTTGTCCAGGAGGGATACAAGAAGGCAAGTACATATCGGAATCTCATTCTGGGTCCTCTTCTAACCTGTAGCAGTACGGAAAAGATGACCAGCCTTTCAAGCTCCCAACTTTCGGGCGCAACACCGTTTTCCTCCCAGCGAAGTACTGGGACGAAATCAGAAGTCTTCCAAACGATGTTGCTTCTTTCCAAGCAACACTCAACGATACCATGGAATCAAAAATCACCGAGGTCGAGTCCACAGAAGAGGAGATGCACCATAGCATTCAGTTGATCAGAGGAGACTTGACTCAAAGTATCGGTATGTTCTTTAAGACCACTCTATGCCGAGCATTATTCTAATATACTTCCAGCACATCTCGTTGATGATGTCCAAGCTGAGGCGATCGACGCAATTACCAGCAATCTTTCCGACGTAACCGATGACGGATGGACACAGATTCCTGTCTTCAACAAAGTCCTCAACATAGTCGCCCAGACATCTGCTCGTATCTTCGTTGGTCCCGTAATCTGCAAAGACGAGAGCTGGATTAAAGAGACCATCATGTACACAGTCAACGTCTTCAACGCTGCCACTTCTCTGAAGAAGTTGCCCTGGATCAAGAAAAAGCTCTTTTCCTCTACCGTCCCAGAGGTAAAGACACTTCGAGCAAGCAGGCAAAAAGCGTTCGACATCCTCAGACCAGAGATCGCCCGCAGAAGGGCTGCCGAGAAGGAAGCAAAGGAAAATGGTACCGAATGGAAGGAGGTAGATGACTATCTGGAATGGATCAGACGCCGTTTGGACAGCCACCCCACCATGGGAACGATACAGTACCAAGCCAAGCTTCAGTTGGACCTTAGCATGGCCGCCATCCATACAACTTCCTTGACTCTCACCCATATTATCTTCGATCTCGCCGCCAACCCACAATACATCCCTGAGCTCCGTGAGGAAATCAGGTCCGTTCTTGCGACAACTGGTGGAAAGGTTACCAAGTTGGGAATGCACAAGATGAGCAAGTTGGACTCGTGCATGAAGGAATCACAGCGAATGAACGTTCTCGGTCTCAGTAAGTCATGTCCAGGCATTTATGAATCAATTCTGCAGAAAAGTACTAACTTTTTCTCCAGGTATGGTCAGTCGCGAAATTGTCGATCGCAAGGGCCTCACTCTCAAAAGCGGCCTCCACCTCCCATACGGTACCCGTGTCCATACTCCTCACCACGATATGCTCCGTGATTCCAATAGATGGGACGATCCTGAGAAGTTTGATCCTTTCCGTTTCCACCGACTCCGCCAGACACCAGGAAAGGAAACTCACGGCCAATTCGTCACTACCGCTTCAGACTTTACGGCTTTCGGCCACGGAAAGCACGCTTGCCCTGGACGCTTCTTCGCCTCTGCTGAGCTTAAGGGTATTTTGATTATTTTGCTCGCCAGATATGATTTGAGGCTACCAGAGGGAGTCACAGAGAGACCGGAGAGCTTCAAAAGTGGTACATCACTGGTGCCGAATCCGATGGCGATGATTGACTTCAAGTTGAGACCGGCGAGTGAGAGGTTCTATTAGATGATGCACTGTGTTCTTTAGGCGAGGGGGTACGATGTGGTTTACAGTCACCGTTTGATATAGAAGTTACGGTGGATGGAGAGGATAACGGGGTCCGTGGTGTAGTAGTATGTCGTTGTATACCCAGTATTTCTTAGTATGTATTTGCTTGAATACATTATCGTTCTGAAAGCAAGTATTTCTGATCATTCCGTCTGCATTCCATCAAGAGTGCTCCTCTGGGCCTCCATGTTTGATCGATGCAATTGAGTTCCACCCTTGCACATCGGTAACACTTTCGTACCCATGAGCTCCTCACACTTTATAGTATCTCATGATATACATAGTCTGTCGAGGCACATAGCAATGGGTACTTCGTCACTGACATCAAGAAACTCTAATCACAACTACCGGAATAACCTCCATCCGGAGTTGCATTGCCCACGTCTTCATAGCATGCCCTGACGTCAAATCCATATAGCATGCTACGGCACCCCGCAGAGGCACAGCCCGCCAAACGGGACCCCGGTGGCACGATTCTGCATCTACCCGTTCTCAGCTGTAGCTTTGTGGCGGATAACTGCTCTGACGGTGAACGAAAGGCTGGATTTGAAATACCGAGTACGAGAGTATATACATGTATGTTACTCATTGTGATGAGATCTGGGTCCGGATGGAAGAATATCCGAAGTAATATCAAGCGAACTATACGTATTAAATGTGTATGATGAAAGCAAATGCACATTCTGGAATCATCGAGCTCTTCGATGCACAACTCAAAGCTGCTAACCGCATATCGTGGAGTCTCGGGAATTCCATGAGCTCAAATCATCATGCATCGCTACAGTGAACCCAACCCACATCCCTAAAAGCCCGATACTTTTATCCCTGCCACCATTCAACTGCCTTCGGAATCAAAAAGCTGTTGTTGAGACTGGATGTTGACTGGCTGCGAGACCGCTCTCTGATTGCCTTGGCACTACTTAATTCATGGTGTATCGTAATTATGGTCCTAGCGTGTCTAAGCTAGACCTCTAAACCTGCAATCAGAGGATCTACATATACTGTTCTTGACGAATTACCACTTCAATTATAATTCTGTTATTAGGTCCGATCGACTATCCAAAGCCCTAGTTGCAGTATTTATGTTTCGGGTGGTATTCGGTCTTGCTTCGACGTTCTTGTTAGAGGACTGCCGAGTCGGCAAACCGGTATATTCGGGTCAGATGGCCGAGCGGTCTAAGGCGCCAGGTTAAGGCAAAGCTTAACATTCGTAAGAACTACGAGTATCCTGGTCTGGGAAACTAGGCGTGGGTTCAAATCGCACTCTGATCACCAATATTTTGTTCTCGTGCTCGTTTCCGTACCGAGCAGCATTTTTTCCCCACTAGCACAAAATACTTACAAGCCGAGCCATCGGTTCTCGGAGCAGACTGCCCAGCAAAAAACAGAATTCTACCAGCTAAAAGGGTAGCCCAATGCGAGGCTCGAACTCGCGACCTTGAGATCTCTCAAACTTACTCGGAAAGAAAGCTGTTAAGAGTCACACGCTCTACCGACTGAGCCAACCGGGCCTATATTGAAGACAAATGCCCCCAAACGTTATCAGCCGGCTTGCTCCGGGAATCGACCACCAACCCTCGAGAACCTCGAGCAGCAAAAGCTATGAGATGTGCAGGCTTTGCAATGGTGATTTCCATGTTACTTCTTCTTCCAAAAAGGCGCCTCAGCATGAGCACGGAGTCCTGTCAAAGACAGCTACTATTCGTATGCCTGCTGTGTTCTGCAATTTCTAGTCTAGTTCGTCGAGAAATTCCAGGTATACTTCCTGTGCGTGGTGGCCAAAGAAATCAGGCCCCAGCCGAGAGTGACCACTGGTCATATGGAACCACTGCGAATATATAAAATGGTTGCACTTCGTTAAACATACAAGGTCGCGTGGCCCAATGGCAAGGCGCTTGCCTACGATGTGTTCAGCAAGAGATTCCAGGTTCGATCCCTGGCGCGATCATTTTGCTTCTCTATCTGCTTGCTGGTTTAGCCGAAAGTACTAGTTCTGTTTTTGCGGGCAGGAGGCTCATTATCATTGTAAGTGAGTCAGGCTTATCTTCTGCAGCATACCTTGTTTGTTGTTGTTTGCAAATGTACAAAGCAGTTGTGTAGTGGCATCAGTCACATACGGCCATAGATTGATGAAAGTACGGGATCCCGTCCGCTCTCCCATAGTCAACCGTCTAATCGCCAGGTCAGTACTGTGGTGGGTGACCACACGGGAATCCTTGGTGCTGTATGTTTTAATGTTTTTCCTCTCGGACTCTCCTGGTAAGCTTTACGATCAATTTTGAACTGAGGGGCAGGCGGCCTGTCTTACGACCTTTCCCGTTCATGCAGACCCCGTCTAGTGAGGGTCGTTCCCATTTTTCGGCAGCGAAAACATTAGACGTAAGAATCCCTGACTTGATACTTTGTACAAAGAAACATTGACCACAGAATGCAACAGGTAAATATAAGCTTGATCGAGGAACTGATTCTTTATTGCATACTAAGTACTTCGTATCAACTGCCCAAGACACCATTCGATGTATCCTGGCAGAAAAAAGTAGATAACTATAGCCCAAGGCTACCCTCGGGGTTCCATATTAACCTTCTCCAAAGGACTGGTACCTCCGCCTGGGGACATTAACCCCAGGATTACACTCCGACCAACTGACAGCCAGCCCACCACACATGCATAAGAAACAAAAGGAAAAAGGAAACCAACGAAAAGAGATCCTCCCCATGCAAGCCTTCCCAAACAACTTTCAAACATCCATTCAAATCCCCGCCCCATTACTCCGATCACCCCACTTCTTAACCAGCGGCTCCTCCTCCACACCGACCGTATATCTCCCCGCCTGTCCCATAACCACACCCCGGTTATGCACAAGCCACCCAAACCCATATTTCCTATACCTCTCCTCTTCACGAACCCTCTTGATCCTCTCTTCCCGACTTCTATCTCCCAAGCCTTCGTATTCAGCACGGAATTTACTGCCCCAGATGTAACTCAATACGGTGAGATGGGTGTAAGGCATCCTAGGGAACGTATTTTCCCAGCGTCGTTCAGTGAGGATAACCACCACCAGAGCCACCAGGAGGTAGCACAGGATGGAGGCACAGAAGAAGCCGGCAAAGGCGTTCTGGAACTTTGTGTACGCCTTTGCATAGGGGACAGAGGCGGCAAAGACGGTGAGTAGATCTGCCAAAGTTGCTGCTAGGGTCGTCATGGCTACGAGCCAGTCCATCCTTATCAACCCCAGTATTGTGGAATAGAGTGGAACGTTATGGGTGTATTCTCGGTGGATACTGCTCTCCGGTGAAGCATTGCCCCGAGCAAGACGGCGCCATGGTGCAAGAATCCGGATGTCTCGATCGATGGGATCCCAGACAGTCTTGATGGTGGTAGCGGCGGCGGTTAGAACAAGCCTGACAAGGACAGTATCTCCACTCATAAACTTCTCAAAGGCGGTGTCACCACCGGTGAACCGGTAGACAAAGATGGTGACGATGAGGGCAATGTGGACTACGAAAAACCCTATGAGCAGAACCCAGTACATGATAAAGGGGCGTTCGGGCTTTGATCCGTAAGGAATGAGAGCAGCATGGAGTGATATCTCCTCTGGCACATATCTGTGACCGTTTCTTGCATCCTGATCGTCGGCTTCCTGCCCATTAGGCAAGCCTTCGATTTCGTCGACATCGGTTGTGGAAGAGAAGGCGCTCTCTTGCTTTCCGTTACTGTGAAGGCCATATTCGTAGCTGCTGCCGGTTTCAAAGTACCCAAGCTGTAGTCTCCGCATACCCAATCTCTTGACGAAAACGCTCTCCTTCTCTCGCCAAGGTATGCGTGCCATGTCATCCAGTAGTTTAGCCTCGACAGCTAGTGACGCCACTCCCGAAATTGCAGCTGGATCTCCAAAAACGCCAGTCTTCCTCCGTGCGAGGAATGCAATGAGTATTACACCAAGAAGTACAATAAGGCCAAGCACCGCCTGGGTCACTCTTGCCCAAATCGGCTTCACTACCACTTGGGGAGTGCAATACACCGCCTTCTGCCAATCGAGGCTCTTATCGAAACAAAACGGATGTATCTCGACAATAACCACACTGGAAGCGAGCATAGGAAGGGCGGCAGCCGCTAGGATGAGCGTAATTGACGAGAGGAAGGGTGCCCATTGCTTCTTCATAAAGGCAATGAAAGGCGCGCAATAGACCCAGGTTGTTGTATATTCGTAGCCAATCGTGTCCTTGATCAATCCTCCTTCAGGCTTTGCAAGCTGATGATATTGCTCCAGGCGCTTGATATCGGTATCTGTAAAGCCCCACAGGAATGCAAAGAAAAGGGCGAAAAGAACACCAAGGTACTGGATACTGACCGAATCGATCTTGGTGGGATTCAGAATTGGATACAACTCTGGCCAGCTTTCAACAAGGTCTCGACTATCGTTTTTGACCAACTTTGGCTTTGGCATCCTGAGTTGATCAGGCTGATCAAATTCATTGGGATTGGTTACCGGTTGTACGCCTTTGATAGCAGTTGGCTGAGGAAGCAACCATGTCCTTCCTGCGGTTGTGAGCAAGCGTGATGGCCCGGCCGTCTTCAGTTCATCTCCAAGATCCGTGATAAACTTGGTAGCCTCAGGTGCCTTAATATCTGTCAAAGTCATGGTCTTTCCTCCTTCGGCGACAAGAGTGGTTTTCCAGTTCGGCAGTGCTGTTGTCGTCTTTGCAGGAACAACTATCGAGATGCCGTTCGATCCATCTGACTTGGGCGTTATTACCGGAGGCTGAATAATGAGGAAGTCACCATTCTGCTTGGTCTTTGTCACAGGCGGTGCTGCAAGAATCGTCTCGCCTTTGGAATCCGTCTTTGTGATCGGCGGAGGCGTCGTAACCAGTCTCTTCCCATCTGGCTGGGTCTTTGTGACTGGGGCAGGCAGGACGACCAATCTCCCATGATCATCGATAGCAGCAGAGAAGAACTTCAGCTCCTTAGGAAGACGAGTAGTAACAATTATCCCAGGTGTTGTCACGGTCGTTTTGCCTGTTGAGTCTTTCGTGGTTACTGCTGGTTGAAGAGCAACAACAACGGTATAACCATTCTTGTCAATAGAGGTAGCCGGTGAAGGAATTGGCACCGCAATTACCGCTGTCTTTCCGGCTTTATCAACTGTGGTGACGTCCAGGAAGGCAACACTGTTCGGATCGGAACCATCATCAACGACATTGGTTGCAGTTGTGGAGGTCGTATCTTTTGCCGGTTTTTCAGTGTTGCCGCTGCTCTCTTTCTTGTCCTCAGAAGTTCTATTGGGTGCCTCTCCCTCCCTGTTGATTTCCTGGATTCCAGCACCGCCGTTGTTATTCTTCGGTAAACTTGCAGGCTTCTCACCGCCTTCCTCAGTTGGTGATTCCAAGCTTCCACCATTATTCATGGGTTTCGATGCTGGCTTCTCACCGCCTCCCTCAGTTGAAGATCCCAAGCGTCCACCATTGTTCATGGGCTTCGATTCTGGCTTCCCTGCACTTGTGTCGACAAATGACGGAATGACAATAACCGGGATATCATCTCCTTTGTCCTCCTTTTCCTTGGGTTTCACTGGCTCGGCAATATACGTCTCCACCCATTCCTTTATCTTCTCATCCAGAGTCTTCCCTTGGTCCTTTTCCTTATTTCCGAGCTGTATCGGTACTGGGGCAGCTATTGCTGCCGCATTATTGTTTTCCCCAACCGATATCTGAGATGGCAAGTTGGTACCTGTATTTTCAGGAGGAGGCGGCGGCGTCTTCTGACTGTCTCTAAAGACCCAACCAGGTGGAGAAGAAGTTGATTCTGAAGGGGGTTCGGCATCACCACCATCTCGGTACTCCTGATACGCTGGTGATTGAGGATTGGCTTGGCTTGGATCTTGTTGGGTTGGCGTGGGTGGTGTTGGGCCGGCAGTGTCCCGGAAGCCTTCAGTATCCTTGTCATCTGCGGTAGGTGGTGTTGATCCAGGGTCATCTCGGTAAGCTCCACCCGTAACCCCATTGTTGACTCCTGATGGTGGCTGGTTGGGTGGAGTTAGAGACTTGATCGGCTCTGAGTCAACATGACCAATAACAGCTGGCGGTTCCTCCGGCTTGTTATCCACAAGTCCAAGGTCAATGTTGGAACCATCATCGATGATGCTAATGACGTCCATCCCATCCTTCTCACCATCTTTGAGCTTGCCCTTTGTATCCTCAGTGTTGTCCGGAGGTGGACTTGCACCTGTGATATCGCGGTAGTCGTCATCTTCGGGCCATTGCACTTCAACCGTACCCGGCACCGTCTCCTTGGGTTTCTCTTCTTCCGTCGGTGGGGTGGCTGCTCGGTCATCCTGGTAGTCCGCGGAATCTTTGTCCTCTGCTACTGGGGGCGGATTCTGAGGTGGATCGTCACGGTAACTCCCTGGCGACGTGGTCATCGGTGGTGGCGGTTCTTTTGTGTGGTCGTCATGATACTCTTTCTCAGGAACGACTGGGCTGGGTGGGGGTGCCTTTGATTGATCGTCTCGATAATCCTCAGGAGTAGGTGTGGGCTGAGCTACCGGTGGCGGTGGTGTTGCCGTTTGATTGTCACGGAAGCCGGAGCTTTCTTTACTAGGACTTGCTTCTGCTGGCGGCGGTGTTGCCGTTTGAACATCACGAAAGGCACCATCTGCAGTAGATCTAAGTGTTGTCTCTACCGGCGGTGGTGTTGCGGTTTGGATGTCTCGGAAGCCAGCATCTACGGTACTTGATGGCCTGTCCTTTGATGGCGAGTTCTCTGGTGGAGGATTCTTCGAGCGATCATCCTGGTAATTTGGATTGACAATAACAGGTGCTTCAGCCCCGTCTTCAGGCGGGGGTTTCTTCGATCGATCATCCTGATAACTTGAACCGACAGAACCGTGATTGGTCCCGTCCTCAGGTGGAGGCTTTTTCGAGCGATCATCCTGGTACTTTGTGGTGACAACACCGGGAGCCTCAGGAGGAGGATTCTTCGAGCGATCATCCTGATAGATTGAACCATCAGGACCAGGAACGGGCTTCTCCTCGGGCGGAGGTTTCTTGGGCCGATCATCCTGATATCTCTCCGGCGCAGTGGTTGACGTGACAGGAGCAGGCTTCTCATCAACTACCTTCGACGGCTCTTGAACAAGGCCGACTCCAACAGGGTCTGGGTTGATTTCTGGCGGAGGCGTTTTGCTTCGATCATCCTGATAACTTTCCGGTAGCATCGTGGCGGGAATTGTTATCTGTGGTCTTTCATTTTCCATTGAAACCTTGCTTGATAGTGACTCCAATGCATCCTTTGTGGACTCGAAATCTGGATTGAGAATAGCAATGTTTGGTACGACTTCTGGCGGAGGATTTTTGCTTCGGTCATCGTGAAAGTCTTCCGAGTTCTGGGTCGCATTTGTTGTAGGCATTGTTATTTCTACTTCTTTCGTTGGCTCCGCATCTGGGCTGGGAATGACGATGTTTGGCTGAACTTCCGGTGGAGGCGCCTTGCTTCGGTCATCATGAAATACTGCCGTTGTTCTAGTCGTGGTCACTAAGGGCGTTGTTCTTTCTGGCGCTTCTGTTGTTGGCTCTGCATCTGGCTTGGTGATGATAGGATCTGGTTGACCTTCTGGCGGGGGCGCTTTGTTTCGATCATCATGGTAAGCAGTGCTTGTTTTTGTCTCTGCAGGAGCATCAGATGACGGCGAGGAGGTAACGTTCGACTTTTCTGAGGTAATCGGAGTCGGTGAGACATATGTTGATTCCTCTTTCGTTGGCTCAACATTTGCTGGAGAGATCGATGGCTCGTCAGGGTCAAGCTTTGGCAAATCTTTGTCATCCCTTCTCTCAAGCCTTAGCGCATTCGAAGATGGTGCAGATGGCGGCGCTGTTACAGGCGTAACATCACTGACTGTTCTCCCAGCATCCTCCACGGAAGCAACTTCAGTCGTAACAGCCGGCACAGTCGGAGGTATCGATCCCAAAACAACCTCATTCCTCCTTCTCAACCCTTTAGCAGCAGCGGAAGCCGCTGATTCCGCCGACTTCTTTGACGAAGCAATCAACTCGCTGGTGTAATGAGATCGAATGACGTATTCTGCATCGTACTTCAACAAGTCTGCTGGATTGACTGTGTCTGTCGGTAGTTTTCTGATTGCTACCTCCACCAAAGCAATGAGTCCCAAGGCGATAATGACGACCGTGGCGAGGTAGGCTGTACGCATCGATATTGGCTTATACTGTTTCCTCTTTTTCCGGTCGCTGGGAATGGAATCATCGTCGGTCTGTGAAGTGTATGCCTCTGACTTCTGCTTCGGTGCTTTTGGCCTGTTAGAACTGAATTTTGAGCTCCAACAGGGAGAATTGACGTACCGAAATGCTCTGCGGTAATCAGGTTATAACCAGGTCTTGTCTGTCCTTCGTGTCCTCGATCATCATCATTCATTAAAGTCTCGTTGCTCTCCGCAGGTGGTCCATCGAAAGGTGCATGTAGTGGTTCGTTATACTGTGTTGTCGCTCCATAATTTCGGCCAAGATCTCCATCTGGCGGATCATAGAACTGCTCGTTTCGTGCGGGGTGCGACATGGCGATTCTGACGAGGAAGGTGTCGTCGAAACGACGAGAAAAACTACGAACTTCTCAGTTCTCCTTTTTCAGTCGACGGTTGTGAGTTGTAAAGGTTAAAGTATCGCATTCTCGTTCAGACTGGACAAAGCAATACAATAACTATGTATTGCATGCAAGTCAGCCCAACCGCACTGTAGGGACCTTCATTGATCGGAACTGCTTGGTTCAGAAACTAGTGTTCACCGAAAATAGAAATGTGTTTCGGAAAAGCGGCGGTAGATCTCGAAATTGCCCTCCTTGACCGGTTCTTCCGCATCTTATAGTACTCGGATAGCCGCCTATATTTCCGAACGTATAAGTAAGTAAACATTTCTTCCGTACAGGTATGTCAAGTAAGCTGCAGAGCCGTCCAGACCAAGCGGTAAGATGGCACGGTTGTGGAATAAGTACATACTTGTAATGGGAAGCTCAAGTCCCGGCTACTGAACCGGACAGAATTTTGACCTCGAACTTGTTTCAATTTGAAGTTGAAGAACTCGACTGAAGCTTGAAGTGAATGCCTTCTCGAATCTAGCAATTGCGCCTAACGAGTACTACCTCGTGCCTATCAAAGTCAGTGTCCAAACACCCTCTCGTTGAAAGAAAGACTCATACAATGGCATGTTCCTCCTCGAGGCCTCCATCTTTGCAATTGGGCGAACCCCACCCACTCGTTCCACTGGAACATCCATAAAGCCTCTTCTTGTGAAACCTTGTCCCACCCAAGCTCCACGAACTCCCTCAAACTACCAATCCTGATTGCTCGAGTGACTTTTGCATCCATCTTTAGATCAGAATTGTGATCAAGTCTAACCGCAGGAGGCTGACACGTAGCTTTGTGTGTGTTGTAGATTCTGTGACTTGTGAGGGACTTGCCGAAGGATTGTGGCGGCAAGGTGTTTCGAGTTGAGGAGATCGTAGGGCAGACGTGCCGTCTTACGCCTTGGCTGTTCCGATCCACTGGTTGGGTTGTGCGTCTTGTCTTGGTGCAAACGAGGCTCGAGTTTATCGGGATTAAGGAAGCATTATCGGCAGTCTAGTCAACATCGTCAGTCAGCATCTTCTTCGAGCCCCAATCGTTAAACGAAAAGCATGCATTTAGGAGATACTAACTGAATCACAACCATAAACATGGTAGTTGAGACTTGTGGAATAACCATCTCAAGATGCCTTGGCCGTATTCTGGGGTTGACAGTCCAAATGGCTTCATTCGAAAGGGCCATTGCCGGTCAAACAGGACCGAGATGCGATTGGCGGAATAGCTACTTCTTAGTAGTATTGCATTCGTGTGTAGTACCGTCTCCACCGGATGCAAACTTGAGCTTGAACACAAACGGCCAACCGGCGGCCGAGAATTGATGGTCGAGAAGCCGAGTCGTAGCAAGTAGAATATCGCAGCGCACCCGAGGTTGATTAATTGGAGAATCGAAGGTCTGGAGATAGTAAGGACTTGAGACAGAAAGCCCGCTGGAGTGAAATGGATTTGAGAAAAAAATGGTAGCAGCAAAATGAACGGAGTTGAATGGTTCAGTGGAGTGCGGAGGATGAAGCGGAAGAAGCGGAAAGCCGCAGCTCACAATCAGAATTCCCGTGACCTGGGATTTGCCGGTTGGTCACATGACGCTTACGCTATTTCGGAGATCCCCGAGCAGGTTTACTTCAAGCTTCACCTCAACTCGTCATACTTTTTGGACAGAAACATCTTCAACTTTTTCTCTTGCTTAATCGTCTTCTTTCATATGCCAGCAACCGGACGACTTTGAGCTTCCGTTCAAGCCCCATTTTCCCCAGCAGCAACAGCCTTTTGGACAGTTCGAGCGAAGCAACTCGGACGCCACCACTGCCATCTGGGATGACGACTCGGAACCGGGAACTTTACTCCAACAACGAATGAAAGCCATCTCCTTGCACGATGATTTGAACCTTTGTGCATCTCAACAGGTGAACAGCTCAGGCTTCTCGGTCCCTTACCATCATCCAGTCATTTCAGCATTGAACCAATTACAGCAACCTCGGGACGCTCGAGCTCAATTGAAGGGTCCAGCAAGGGCAGATGTTTCGCATAGGTTGAAAGCAGATGGTGATGTAGGTAGCCGATGTAAGCTCGGCTTGCTGCTAACGTATGGTTTGACAGGAAACTGTTTCGGGACTTCTCCACAGCGAATCGGCCCCTCAGAAGCTCTACGAGATGAGAGAATATTGGTCCTACTTTGATGATATGGGCCAGAATCTGATGGTGCTTCGGTCCTTCATATCACGAATCTTTGGAGGCATCTTCGTTTTCGGAAAGCAGCTACCCGAGAGTCAGAGTAGGGAGCGTTGATGTATCCACCTCGTATCTACCATATCGTTGCAACCGACTCGGACCCCACACGACAGCTCGCAAACTTCACCCAGGCACAAGTTCGCTTGGACTGCTGGCCGACCTGTCACGAGATCACCACGAACAAGGGTTCACGATGTCGATATGTACGAACCAACACAAACCAACCCTACACGGCATCACCGAAGCAACATTCTTGAAGTTGTTGAACGCCCTGATGACGTCTCAGTCTCATCTTAACGTCGTTAAGGTTTGCTTTTGGCTTCCCTTGGCAGCTTGCTAGGGTCCACAGCTACGGAACTCGGCTGCTTAGCGAACTTGCTCGTCTCTCTTGGCTGTCTCGGGGGATCCATGGCATGGCTGCTCGAGAGGAGAGAGGGAGTTACCAATGGAAAGGTTGAGAGAGCAGATTTTGTCCGTTTCAAGTGAAGTTGGCTGCGGAGATCGATTTGCAAACACGTTGCAATGAGAGCGTGGGAACCTGGATGTGGGGAAATGGATAGGGTTGGGCGAGCAGAGAGAACGTTTGTCGGAGAGTTTTGCATCACCCGAGCTGCTCAACGAACCGTGAATAGGGCAGTTTTGCCGGTTACTTTGGTAGACAGGCTGTGGCAGTTGACGGACAATCTGGCCCCGAGTTCGAGTGAAGCATATGGAAAGAAGGCATCCAGATAACTCAGCATACGTACTAAGGATTGCGTCTTCCGATTACAATATTGCGATAAGTCATGAAGGCATCGGCTTCGATTGATCCCCGAGAAGTATGTAGCTCCGATTCTCTTGATTTGACTCTTGCGCCTGCAATTTGCAACAACGGTGAAGTTGGGGCGGTTCAGTAGACTTGATCTTGATGCTTCGGAACAGCCGTTGCAACCGAGGCCTCTACAGGTTATGCTTCGAAGCTTCTCGATGCAGCATCAACAGGGCTCAAGACTTGCTTCAACACGATGTCGACATCTCTATTAGTTCCCAGATAGGAAGGTCGGGTTTCGCTGGTTCGCCTCGGTCTTTCTTGGAAGTTCAAGAAGCGCCTCGGCAGACCGTGCACTTTGGGGCAGATTGGGTTGGTGCAGATGGCGGTGTGGAGGGCTTGGCTAAGCTTATCGGGGCCGTTGAAGATTGACATATGCTAGCTTATTCTAATCGACTGTAGTCTTTGCACTTGCCCCACTCAGGTCAAAGCTTGCTTCCGATCACCACCAAGGTTACGGAGGTTTAGGACCTTCCCTTTTGGCTAATTCGACATATCGCTATCGAGACTCAAGTTGGGAACTTGCACCGATGTTGGGTTCGGACGAGGTAGTCGAATCGAGCGGCACCTCCGCACTCAACTTCAAGATGCGTGTTGGGGGCGAGCAACACCATCGATGCATCGTGAGGCGTTGTTAGGATAACCGTTGGAAATAATGATACCCGGTGGGGTCAAAGGATTGAGGTGGGGTCTGTTGCCTTGTCTTTGTTGCACTGCTTCTCGGATCCGGCCATCTGCGTTGCACAGTTGCACTGCGGGATTCGACCTCAGAAACATCTGAACGACGAGTTTCTTCAAGCTTTGAGACAAGTCGAACCAACATCGTTGGAAAACGGGAGCGGAAACTGACAGGAATCCTTTCGAGTGCCTGCCAACGAATCATCACCATATCACGGAATCCTATCGGACCCAGAAATCCCAAGAGTGGCCAATGCTCTTGGGAGTCGTCTTGAAATGCAGCTAGAATCCTAAACGAAGTTTCCGCCCTTTGCGTTGTCGCCAACGTTGTAGATGTCCTTCCTTATTGATGTTAGGGTACCATCTACAGAGCAGTTGACCACCATGTGGGGTCCGTGAGCCTTGCACATTTCCGCATCTTGAGGACATCGACAAAGTGCCTGATCGCCACTACGCATGATGCATTGCATCTCGGATGCCAACTGCAAATCCATACAGGCTTCCATACTGATGCCATGCATACAGACCCAACTATCACGGGCTTAATGGACCTTCCTAACACCAAAAGAATATTCGCCAGCCGATGTAACAATCACGACAACCGCTGAGGATAGGAATGAACTCTGGGCGGCAAAGGGTTGCGGCAGGGGTCTACCGTGCAATTGCAAACGATATGCACCTGCTCTTGTGGAATATCGAAATCCCGCCTCCGTAATACACCTGCTGGTCCAGGCATCCAAATACGCTACCCTGTCTTGGTCCCTTACTTGGGTCACTATCATATCGACTAGGTGGATCATCACCACAAATTACCCATCCTACAAGCGAGCAGGAAGGAATGTATATAAGGTGCAAGTCCCCTCCCTCCTCTTTGCTCCTCACGGCCAGCTTCCTCTACATCCCGGACCACCGTCGACACAGATTCCATCCAACACATTCACCATGAAGTTCCTCGCCGCCCTCCTCATCGCCCTCACGGCTGTTCCAGTCTCCCTCACCAAGGAGGTTGCACCAAACGCCGAGTTGGCTGCTCAATTCTACGACAATGGTCTCATGCACGAGAGACTCATGTCCATGAAGATGGAGCAGTTCCAGAAGAACCGTGTTGCTGGAAAGTACATCTCGAAGATCTGGAAGAAGCTCCAGACCTACAAGCCATGCATCAACGGTCAGGTCAAGTTCGACAAGAACACCACCTTCCAGTGCAGCAACGTCGATTTGAGATACTTCATCTCTCACGCTGATATGGGCTCGGAGCTCGGAGAGGGATCCTCCATGTGGGGATGGACCTCGCCAGACGGACGTGAAATTGCCGTCATTGGCCAGGCTGATGGTGCCGCTTTCGTCGAGGTCAAGAAGGACGGATCCTTGGACTACTTGGGACGTCTCCCACAGCAGTCCGTTCCCTCCATCTGGAGAGAAATCCGTGTCTTCAAGAACTATGCCGTTATCGGATCTGAGGCCGTCGGTCACAACGTCCAGATCTTCGACTTGAACAAGGTATGTTTCACATAATTCTCCGTTGCAATCTGCCTACTATGGAAGAATACCCTTGCTAACTCTCCGTGTCTCCAGGTCTTGAACGTCAAGCCATGGTGGAACCCATTCGCCAAGCCAAAGGTCTTTGACCCAGAAAAGGACCTCACCTCCCTCTTCACCGGTCTCCCAGTCGGCCGTACTCACAACATCGTCATCAACGAGGCCAGAAACTACGCCGTCGCCGTCGGTGCTGCCCCCCGTAACTCTGACTGCAAGGCCGGTCTCATCTTCATCGACCTCGAGGACCCAGCCAACCCAACCACCCCAGGTTGCGCCGAGCAGGACGGTTATGTCCACGACGCCCAGTGCCTCCCATACAAGGGCCCCGACAAGCGCTTCCTCGGCAAGGATATCTGCTACGGTTACAACGAGGACACCCTCACCATCTACGACGTCACCGACCGCTCCAACACCACCATCATCTCCCGCACTTCCTACGAGGGTGCCTCGTACACTCACCAGGGATGGGTTCTCGACACCGAGAACCAGGAGTACCTCGTGATGGACGACGAGCTCGATGAGCAGAACAAGAAGGGCCCAGCCGAGGACCAGTTCCCAGTCTCCTACATCTGGGACATCAAGGATCTCACCGCACCAAAGCAGACTGGTCTCTACAAGTCCAAAGTCCGATCCATCGACCACAACCAGTACGTCGTCAAGGGCTGGTCCTACCAGTCCAACTACGGCGCTGGTCTCCGCATCCTCGACTTGACTTCCGTGCCAAAGGACCCATCCGGAAAGGGCGTCAAGGAGGTCGGCTTCTTCGATATCTACCCAGAGGATGACCATCTTCCAGGTGGAGGAACCGCCGAGTTTGTTGGAACCTGGGCTTCGTACCCTTACTTCAAGTCTGGATGGATCTTGATCAACACCATTGAGCGTGGTCTTTACTCTGTTCGCTACAGAAAGAGCGGAACCATCTTCTAAGCGATTTTGCTTTCGCTTGGATGATTGGGAATGTTTTGGGAGGAATGATGGATTGATGGACTGATGGATAATGCCTGTACATAGTCATGGTTTTCGCACCCTTTGGTTGTTGGGGCATTTGTAAATATATACCCTGTGAGATATTTCCTTTTTGTGAGGCGTCGAAGGATGCTTATTATGTAGTTCTTGAGTAATGCTAAATACTGAGATCTGCTGTTGCAAACACTATTTTCACTCTTCCTGTTGATACCGGTGAACTCTGTGCAAGGACCTTTGAATGTCGTTGATTTGAGTTCCCATCATCCAAGCTACCGCCTTCTTCAGCCTTCAAGATGCTCAGCCCAGTATTCGGGATCTACTGGGATGCAATTGGCTTTGCCTTTGCTGGAACCGGTACCCAGTCAGAGTCCGAGCTCAACATAAGCACAGCACCATGGTTCTCGTTTCAAGCTGACGTTTCGGCCCCTCATCCATCATCCCGTCAACACCACATCCTCACCTCCGAGTCATATGTATCCACTTCCTCGAATCTCCCAAGCCCCCTCCTTACATCCCTCAAACTCCCCTTCCCAATCAACCAGGTATACATGCCCTACGTTTCCAAGCGCCCAAGCGTCACCTCAACTCCCGCAAGGGACCCGTTAACAGCCTGCAAGGGCAACAACCTCCCCGCCTCACCGACGCCCTTTCAATCTCGGGCTTGTCCGAAGTGTGCACCTTGCACTGTGCATGAGAGTAGGATTTGGAAATTGCGAATGAAGGACTGCTTTTACAGTTCTTTCAGAATCGAAAAAATCGTTAGAGCAAAATGTTGCTCGCGAGCATTGTGGGCGTCGCGGGCGGAATCAGGATTTGGGGATGTGGGTTGCCGTTGTGCTACACACCATCGGGTGGGTGGTGTGATTGGTTATGCGGGCTGTGACATACAAGTGGGCTGCACTTTTGACCGTGTTCAGTGAGGAAGTATGGGCATTTTACTATTACTGTGCTCGTCTGGTTCGGCTGGTTCGGCTGTACTAGTTATTCAGTTGAGAACTCAGCCTCGTGAACTGATGGGTTCTTCATAGCCACGAGTATTCAGACACAACTCGAATGGCTGGCGGTGGGGAACGTTCGGCCCTCATTCAATACATACTAATGATATCACTCATGCAATCACACTTCAACACAGCTGCAATTGCAAGTACTTGGGCTCCATCAGTATTCATTCCGTACTAAGTATTGCCTTTGTAGGCTTTAACTTGGAAGAAAGAAAGAAAAAAAGAATGCGTAATAATAGGAAAATAATAACAGGAAAAAGTGGCATCATGGCATAAGAAGAGGCAAGATGATGATAAAACGATGGGTGGACAAGCGCAAGAGTCAAGGACGTTAAACTGGAGAAAGAGCCCAACTCACAGACCGTTCGGAATAGAACCGAAAACAGAGCAGAGACAACAGGACAGAGCAGAACGAGAAAGGTATCCAAAAACATCTCATGCAGCGCGCCACACTTCGTGGCACTTGGCTGGAATGGATGGACCGCTGTTACCAAAAGAAAGATAGTAATCCAAACAATGCAAGATACATGAAACAATAAAGAAACTCCAAAGAGAAAAAATGCAGAAAAAAACAAGGAAATCTGGCCCACGAAAGAACGACTAGACGACATTACTCATCATCGTCGTCAAGCTCCACAATACGATTGGTATAAGTGGCGTTCAACTGCTCCAATGCCTTTCCGCACCGCCAATCCTCTACCGCTTCTGGTGGAGGTGGAGCAGGCCCTATAGGCTTTTGCGCATCCTCCTTCGGCTTCTCACCCACCCATTCGGCAGTCTGGGCCTTGTAGAATTGCTCGTCCACACGCCTTTCGTAGTCCGGAATCCAATTTCGAACACTTTCGGCACCCCTGAGAATATTCATCCAGATCGGGGCGTAAACATCCCTCTCCAATGGAAGTTGTCCCTGCAAGAGCTTCGTATCGTTAAGGAAATTCAGACCATTATTCTTCCCATCGTTCTTCTTCTTTCTCTTGTAACCTCGGTAAAGCATGGCCTCGGATTTCGCAACGCGTTCGAAAAGTGAAGGCGGCTCGAACTCCTTCCTCCAGATCTCAGGAGCGCGACTGGCCAGACCCATCCACTGCTCCAGGATATTGGGCCGAGACAGAAGACGAGCTCGTTTGATCTCGTTGTTGAGCTTGTCCCAACCACAACTCTGATCAAGGAGACCAAATGGGTCCTTTGATGCCTTTCCCTTCTCATTCGAAGTTCGTACCAAATAAAGAAGATCAAAACAGACGAGAAGAGAGGGAAACGAGCCAATCTCTGGCACTTCGGTCATCTTCTCGGTGAGTACCGTCTTCAGGAAATGACGCAAGTGTCGATATGTTTCATCTAATCGTAGGGCGAGACGGACGGGGTCGATCGTTGCACCGCCCCCTAGCGTGATCATGGGTCGATATATTGGCTCTGCAACATGGCGGAAGCACTCATCAACGTCGTCGTCGATGCTGTGCCATAGCATTTTCTGAGCATATCCGGCAAACTCGAGTCGCTCCGGTTCCTCGAGGTATAACCGCGCGATTTCGTGAAGAAGTGGGTGTATCGCAAGCACCTCTTCAGAATCCGATACTTTGGCTTCGTATACACTGCCGTCGGCATACTCGTAAAGAGCTGACCCTTTGGGCTTTTCGATTTTCGCAAAACTGAACGAGGTGATTTCGGAAATGAGTTCGGCCATCTTGAAGTCGTCCACTTCTCGTGTCGGGTATAGAATCTTGTCGATATATTTACTCTCGTCTCTCTGCTTCTCAAGGACAATATCGGTAAGCCAAGTTGGAACACCAGCCTCTTCCGGTTCCACAATTCTGATAAGTCCATCTGAACCCCATCTCTTCCGCGCTTGACAGCAGCGCTTGAACAAATCCACGCGAACATTCGTTCGGTCGAGGAAAGCAATAAGAAATATGAGGTTGCGTGCCCCAGGTTTCATTTGCTTAATGCTCAAATCCCATGCACAAAAAACAGTACTAGGGTAGGTACCTGATCTTCCCTCCGTCAGGAGCTTCTTGAGGACCGCATCCTTGTTCTTGTTGTACAGCGTGACGTACTTCATCAAGCTCGATGATTGCTTTCGAATAAAACCGCCAGCTAGATCAACAGCAAGAGCAAGACAGTCGAGCATTAGGACGATCTCTTCGGCATGGACCTTGTCCTTGTCAGTGGGGTTCCTGACACCGGCATGCTTAAACAGCAACTCAATGGCTTCTGGTGGCTCTAATCCGCCTACCTGTAGGCCATCGGCAACCAGATGGAAGGCGTCTTCCTTCCTAGAAGTGACGATGATGTGCCCTTTGCTGAGATCTTGCGGAAAGTAGTTCTTGAGGTCCTCCAACACTTTAACATCATCGCAATTGTCAAAGACCAGCAACCACTGGCCTAAACGATGCCCTAACCATCGCTTCACCTCCACAATGTAATCTTGATCATGTCTCCGAGATATGGCATTATCTCTCATCGTTGCCGTCTTGTGACTTGCCACACCAAGCATCAAACCAATTTTGAAAAAGCTTTGAGTAAGGTTCTCATGATCGCAGCACTCGAACCAGAACACCGTTGTGTATTGTCTCTTCTCGTTGTGTGCGATTTTCAGCGCAAGTTGCGTTTTGCCCGATCCGCCGATTCCGACCAGTGTGCACATCCGATTTTTCTCAAGATTCTCGAGGATACCATCCATTATCGGTTGTCTCGGACAATAGTGTGATGCTTCGCGAAGGGAATGGTACTCCAAGTTACCCCAAATCTTCTCCGGTGGCATGCCAAAGTCGTTGTAGCCATTTCCATTTTCGTTGAAGTGGCGAGGCAGGCCCTCTGGATTGAAACCTCGCACATCGTTGTCCGCAAAACTAGGTTGTGGAGAATGCCCTCGATGCACAAGCTCGTGATGAGAAGATTGTTGGGCGAAATTCGGACGATTGGGTGGAGGTGAGTATGGATCATGTGGCGGAGGAGGACTAACGCGCACAGTCGGATCGAAGCTAGGAGTCGGGCTGACGGGTCGCAATGTGGGACTGAACGGTGGACTGGAAAGTGGATTAGTGACGCTCTAAAGACGGAATGGAAAAGGTCTCACCACAGATAACTCGTGTCCTTGATGCATGCAATGCAGTTTCGCATATCTCGTTGTACCTCTCCGGTGCTCAGGTAGCCTTTGGTTGCTTGTGTCATTTGCTTGTCTTTATCCCATTCTTCAAGACCTACACCCTGGCATCCGTCCAAAACGTTGAATCTGAAATATTTGTTGGCGTACTTCCCGTCCGCCCGTTCATTGCAGTGGTCCTTCAAGAACGCCTGATGAGCATTCTCAGTATTTGTGGCGATATGAGCACACGTCTTTGCAACTTTCATCAGGCTTTTACCACCGCCCAAGTCTTCCGATCTCGAAACTCCAGTCCCTATGCTGACTATGCAGCCAATCGGTCTGTTCTCGAACATCTCTGTGGCTTCTCTCACTAGCTCGGCAGTGGGATTGTTGTTCCCTAGGGCGCCATCATAAAAGGTGAAACCGGGCAACACCAGCGTGGGAAAGAATCCGGGTGCAGCAGACGTTGCTCTTGCAGCCTTTACGATTGATATGTCGATTGGCACCTCATAGGGATGTCTGTAGCTTCGTAGTCGTACGTGCTTTGCATTGTCCATCGTTGCCATCACAAATCTACGGCAAAATTAGTTAGTGGCAGATTTAACGCAGTGGGGTGGTACTTACACTTTGCAGCGCTTTGTTTCATTCATAAGAAGCGGCCCATCTCCACTTGGAAATCCATGTCCTTTCAGAACAGCTCTAATAGCCTCTTCTAGCTCCCCTTCGTCGAAAGCAGACAGGCCAGCCGCATTAGCACCAAAACGGCCCAGGAACCTCGCTATCGTTCTTGGTTTGAAGACTCTCTTTGCAAGTTGTCGGTAAGCTTTGATACAAGTTTTAACATCCATTTCCTGCAGCATCGGTTAGCAGTGCCTCTCACAGAGCGCCAGAAGACACATACCAATAATCCCAACATGATAGCAATCAGCCCGCCAGTCGATGTTCCTGCAATCATGTCGAAATGCTCGCATGGCTTCGCGTCACCAAGCTGATGCATCAAAGTTTCGAGAATAAGTAAACTTGTAAGACCACGAACGCCCCCGCCATCTGCTCACACTTATCGGTTAGAAACTTGAGCATCGAGGAAGAGCGAAGAAGTGGATTGTGATGCGTAGGAGTGGTTCGGGAAACTTGCCGAGCGCCAGAAGGCGAAGAGGCCTGTTAGCATCGGCCATTGCTGAGTCGGCTAACAATCAAGCGAAAAGAGGTGAAAAAGAGCGACGTCTACTGAGACGGAACAGATTGCGTTGAAAGTGCGGAGATGAAAGGGAGCGATGGTTTCTAAGAAAGAGAGCACCAGTGTATCTGAAGTGCGGGGGTGGTGACAGCCGTAGCATCGAGTCGGAAGGCTGGGCCTGTTTCTATTATCTAGTGAGAAGGTGGGGTGGGAGCACCACAGTGACCACACTGTAACTGTGTTGGTTGGCTTTGCATGAAGCACAAACGCCTCCTTGGCACAGGGCTGAGTCGAGAAACTGCAGTGAGGTCTGTGACTTGCGGCATCAATTTTGCTCAACAAGCATGCAATAAATGGGTAGAGCATCGCGATGGAGATGGCGAGTGGCTTCTTTTAACTGAGCCCCCGACGACGAGCTGGAAGCACTTCATTCTTCCCCAGAGAGAACTGACTTGCGGGTATATAACACCGTCTAAAAATAGTCAGTTTGTATACAAGGACATACAACTTCAGGGACCTCACGTTATGTACCAGGCTCAGGCTAACTAACCAGCTAGTTCACTTCCTCACAAGGCTGGATTGGTTGGAGGGTGCAGATCCTTGGTGCCAACATAAGCAGCCGTATTCGTGACATGCATGCTGCCCATAATGGTGGCCCGCTAGTTAACTGGGTAGCCTGTCGCCAGCACTCAAGAGCGGGGTCGAACTGAACATCTGCAATAAAGGTTACCCATTGCATCCTCAAGATCATTCTTCGGAGTCAGCGATTTCAACCATCATGTCGGAAATGATCAAGCTTCAAGCAGCGAATAATGCTCCAGTTGAGATAAGTAAGTAGAGGTCCACTTTGTCGAACGGCCATGAAAACCATGAGGATCTGATACTGACAAGTTTAAAGGCCGCGGCGCGGCGAAGTTCTCAAGGTTAATCCGACAACTCTTGGAGGATGATGAGGCAGGCAAAGTGATCCAGATAAACGAGGTACGACTACGAGCGATGATGGTCGACATTTGCTGATAGAGTGCGCTTCAAATAGGTTAGCGAGCCCGTGTTGAAGAAAGTTGTCGAGTGGTGCGAATACCATGCGAAAGCGTTCATCGAGGCTGGCAACGAGGAAGAGGAAGATGATGACCCATCCGAAGATCCCTGGGAGGACAGAACCCCAGAGACTGTCAAGTGGTCGAGAGAGAAGTTCTTTTTGGTCGACCAAGAGATGCTCTTTGAGCTCATCCTTGCTGCTCACTTCCTCGAGATCAGGTCTTTGGAGGATGATGGGTGCTGGGTGACGGCCCAGATGATCAAGGGAAAGAGTGCTGAGGAGACGAGACGAACTTTCGCCAACGCCAACAACGCAAGTGCAAACGGATCCAACGGGGCGGCAAATGCCAGCAATGGTACCAACGGGACGAACGGAGCGCAAGCGAACGGTGCCGACGATAAGGTTGACGAGGCGTTGTCGTATGGAAGGACTGAGGAAAGCCGACGTTCAGAGGAGGGGTCGAGGCCTGGTTCGCCAGCGACAAATGCCCCAACTGAGGCCGAGGAGGATGTTCCGGTTAGAAGCCCATAGGTGGCCGATGCCTGAAAGATTTGTTGTTTTTCCTTTGTTAAGCAAGGTGTCTTTTGTTTTGGGTTGCTGGATCTTGGGTTGGTTCCCTGCTTGTCGTTATTTTCGCCCTTTCCTTCTTGACAGTTGTTGATACCTCTACGAGTTGATATTTGCGTTTGGTAGTACAATATGATGCTTTTGCAGCTTCTCATTTGGCACCTGCCCTTTGTCGCTTGTCTGTAAGGAAGTTGGCTTGTCTGCGTGGTGATGTTGCTTTCGCTTGCAGTTGGTGTTGAGGTCCGGCTACCGCAAACTCTCTGCCCGCATGGACCACCTCTCGACTCTCGCCTTCTCTCCTCGCTCATCTCCATCAACTCCTTAACATCTACACCTCGATAACGATGTCTTTCTTAGGAGAATTGTCGCCTCTTTCGCTTTTGAGCGCCCCATCAGCTTCCGTTTTTAACAAACCTCAGGCCGAAAGCGGGCCTAGCTGTCGACTTTCTTACCATTTCTTCAAGACCTGAATCACTTCCTCTCTCTCATCTCACCATCCAACTCTCATCTCTTCAACTTCTTCTTCTTTCAACTATACTCATCAATCATTCTACCTTCTGTAGACCTCTTTCTTTTGACAAGGGTATCTTTGCCAGGCACCGTCATCAGGTAAACACCCCCTCCTTGTTGTCTCTCAAACTCTCTTCGTCGTTGCTGACAGACGGTTGTGAAGCCGAGTTCACAGATTCAGTCTTTCTTCTATCATTACCGCTTCCTTTGGTCTTCATTCAATCTCGGCAAAATACTCCATCGGTTATCCTTACTTTCGGCTTTCGACAGGCAAAAATCGTCGCTTTACGAAGGATGTCTTCAAGACAAAAGACGGGGCTCATGGAGGTCTCTGGCCATGCACATACTATCTCGTCCGTCCATCTTCCACCAGCCGCAAACAAGAGCGCAGCTCCAAGCCGCAACCCATCACCAGTCAGCAGCTTGGCCCGTCGAACCGGTCGTACTCGCACTCGAGATGTTGTCTTTGACATTCCTCACACTACTGGAAAGTTCGACCTCATGAAGGCATGCGGTGCTCTTCAGCTTGAAACGACCGGAACTGTCGGACAGCTTCGAACCAGAATTCAGAACTACATCAATGGCAACTACAAGCTGGAGCACTACATGCTGAAGGAGATGCGAAGCTGGTGGCTCAGTCACAATGCATCTGATCCAAAGAAGACAAAGAGAGAATGGATACAACCTGGTGCATCAGAGAAAATCATCTTTCAAGGCGTTCGTGGGAAAGACCGACACTTGGACAAGTCTGGAATGGCTGCTGGGACTGCATCGGTGGCCATGAAGAAAGGACCTGAGTTGGCTCCACCAGTCGCCGAGTTGTCCCTCAAAGAAGATACCTTTGATCGAATTGTTCTTCTGCCTGATGATGATGATAAGTCAGACACGACTACCCTCGCATCTCCTGGAGTTGAATCTGCATCTCCCGAAGCTGAATCTACGGAATCTGTCTCTGAAGAGGACCACGATACCACCATCACGTTGGATCGCCATGTTGGAAACGAGACGTTTGAAATTGGCTCCCCTACTGGAACTATTCAGCTTCAGTGGGAACCTTTGCGCACCGGTGACGATAATTTCAGTCTGGATGGTGCCGTTAATGTCACCAGTCCCGCTTCTAACTCTGGAAGTGGCGCATCGGCTCACCAAGAACCAGCTCCCAACTATGGTCATGAGAACGGTTTCATCAATCCTCTTGTAGCTTTCGAAACTACTGATGTTTCTGTGAGCTGGAAAGAGTTTGAACAGCACAGGCTATCACATACGGCCGAGATGAATGAGCTCACCATGATGCTGAAGGTTCTGGCAGATGAAATGCGAGATATTGATGACGTTCTTCTGGAACAGTCTGCCGAAATTTTGCACAACAAGGCCGAGATTAACCAGTTGGAGAAGTTGGCCAACTCGGCCTGCTCTGCTACTGCGGACCACAGAAACATCCTGTACACTGCAGCGCAGCAGATTGAACAATTTCAGCGCGAGAGTTTGCAGTACACGAAAAGCAAGCAGGCTGGATGCTTCGTACCGCAGCAGAGAAATGGCTTTGTTAGACCAGTTTTTGGTGGCCCACCGATCGGAGCGCCAACCTCTCCACGTTACCATTCGGATAACTTCATGCAGCTTAAGGCAAGGTTCCAGGGTCTTCAACGCACAACCGCCGACGCGCTTGAAACGGTAAAGAGAAACCACAAGCGTCTCAACGTTACGATTGCGGGCATTCAGATGACGGAGGGTGTTTCTCCGACGGAGGACGCCGATGCAATCCTCGAGCGGTTGAACTTCAAGCCTGGCTGTCCTTATGCTGCATGGCGCCGTTATGGAGAGCGTGAAGATGGTGTTCCTTTCGATCCGAGCCAGCCGCCCTTCTTGATCATCAGATTCAATTCCGAGTTTATCGTCATGGATCTCCTGAAGACCTTCAATGCCTTCCGCAACAGATTTCCAGACCGCAAGGCGCCTTTCAAGATCATGAAGGATCTTACAAAGAATCAGGTGTTGGAGGCTAAGAAGGTTAATGAGATTATATTGCAGTGGAGGAAGACTGATGGAAGAGACTATCGCAACCGAGACGGTGTGATCTATCTTTTTGAGAATGGTGTCCGAGTCCGAAGAATTCTACCTGGAGAGGGACCTCTGAGCAACAACAAGCCTCAATCGGCTACTCAACAATCGCCTATTCAACAATCGCCTATTCAACAATCGGCTACTCAGCAATCGGCTACTCACTCTTATGTCAATAGGCCGTACAGCACGTCTCTGTCACCCGCTCAGTCTCCGTCTCATGTTCAACCAGCATCAACCCATCCTGGATCGTTTGCTAGGGCTTTGCCGCCGCCTCCGTCACAAACTAATACCCCACAAACATTGAAACGGTATGACACGACGACAAACTACGATTACGGCAATACACGTCCAGCACCACATCCAATGTTCAATTACAACCAAGCTCCCATGGCCTATCATCAACTATCACCGCAACATCCGCAACAAATGGGAGTCGGTTATCACAACAACAATTTTCGTCAACCCATTGGACTGTGGTATCCACCAGGTGCTGCCATGCTGCCGGGAGGTTTTCGTTAGTGGCGGATTGGGTTCGTTTCTCAATTTTATGTCGGTTTTACTCGCTTTGGCATGGAGATGCAGTTGGATTGATTTGGGATGGCGTGTAGCTTTCTACTATTCTTTTCGCTGGTTGCGGATCTCGAGACATTACTCTTTTATTGGGCTTTTTTCTGCTTTTTCTCTTCTTTTTGTTTCATTTTAGCGGATGGTGGTGATCTCGCTATCATTGGTGGCGTTATGATGGTATCTGCATTCTGCATTGGGCACGGAGTTCATGATGTTTTCTTTTGCATGGTGGATTGGTTTTCTCATTGCAGTTCTCGATGTTTTATTGTTATTCTTTCGCATGTTTTTTCTTGCTTTTCTCAGATTCGGGTTTTATCGCTTGTTAGTAGGCCTATCATAGATGGATTATGGGGTGCCAGGTAGTCTCGTTGGGGCTTTGTAGGCATATTTCTTTTGAGAAAGTGAAGCTGCAAATATAGGCTTTATCTCTTTCTTCACAACTCGTCCTTTCTCTCTCTCTTTGCTTTCTTTATGTGGTGTGTGTGTATTGGTGAAGCGCATTCCCTTATATGCCAAAAGCTCATATTCCAAAAGCTCATACCGGACCGTTCGTTCATGATCTACTTCATTTTAGATAGCGATCGAGGTTCTGTCTGATTATGGCCGTTGATCGCGCATGTATCTGCATCTTGTAATTTTGCTAACACTGTACAGAAGGGACGAACTCGTCGTCAGGCGAGGAGTCAAGACTGGATCACCTTGTAAGGCGTAGTTCAAAATACTCGGTGGGTTGCCGTCTAGCCGTTCAAATTTGGTGGGGACTGCCAAGGTTTCTAGCGTCTTTCTAGAACATGTCAGCGCCCCTCGAAATTCAGAGCAAAACAACGACGCATCGTCATCACGAAGAACCCAAACACCGGTCCGTAACCCAGGACTCGTCAAGAAGGGGCTGAAAGAACGGCACAATCGCATCACAATCTTGTTACAAGCTAAAATGAAGTCTTTGGTGAGGATTCTTGTTTCTGATGTCACGTGGGGCCAAAAATAGATACTGACTTCTTTCTAGGTTTCGGCACGACAAGCTTACGCCATGCCACGCCCGTAAGCAACTTCGGCGGCAACCTTCGTGAAGCTCACCTCCGAGTTTGGCTTACATGATGATACTCAAACCTCACGACGATGGTATAAGAGATTCCTCTCGCTCCCAAGCTTTCGGTCTCCACGAAGCCGGCTTCTTCTCAACTTTCCAACTACTTTCACTTCTTACACTCTCTTCGTTTTTACAACTACTTTTTTTATACCATCCAACTAGCGAGTCGCAAGTCGATCGTTCTACATTACACTCTTTTGTTTTGATATTCACACTTTACGATACCCCTACTCACATACCCCTACTACACTCATCAGACGATACCAGACAGTTTTCTTTGCTACTTTTCGGTTCACTTGCAAGCAATCAGCAAAAGAAGCACAAAAACACTACTACATCAGCTAATCATCAACAAAAGCATCATCTAGACAACCGAGACACAAAACAACAAAATGGTCAAACTAGCAAGAGTCGGGTGCGTCATCTTCCCCATGATCATCACTTTGGGCGGTATTGTTACTCTCCTCGCGGTGGTCATTGGCGGCCAGAAGAAGGACATCAAGCGGAATAACTACTGGCTCAAGGTCGACACCCGATGGGTAACAGATCCCGACCTCCGGAAGAAGTGGCCCGTCGACAAAAAGTCCGGCTTCAAGGACTACCCCAAAGAAACCAAAGCCTCCGAGCTCGGCCTCGCCGACTTCTACACCGTCGGCCTCTGGAACACCTGCGAGGGCAAATTCAAAGTCGACAGCGCCGACGACAAGCCCATCTGGAAGATCACCAAATGCAACAAAGCCAAAGGCGACTTCTACTTCGACATGATCAAGATCCTCCAAAAGTCCTCGCACTTCTCCGACAAAGAAGACGTGCCCAAGCGCATCCGCGACGCCAAATCCATGTCCAAGAAATTCCACAAAGTCGTCCTCTTCTGCTACGTCATCGCCGTGATCGCCTCCATCCTCTCCTTCCTCGTCGGCTGGTTCGGCCTCTTCTCCCGCTGGGGCTCCTGCATCACCCTCCTCTTCGTCCTCCTCGCAACAGGCAGCACCTTCGCCGCCTCCCTCCTCGCAACCATCATCTTCCAAGGCTACCGCGGCGCCTTCCGCCTCACCCGCAGCAAGTTCGGCATCGACACGCAAATCAACGGGCTGGTCCAGGCCCTCGCATGGATCGCATTCGCAATCACGTTTGTCGCGTCGTTCTTTTGGATTTTCTCGTCGTGCTGCTGCAGCGGCAAGCGCGACAAGATCATGGGCAAGGACAGTGAGAAGAAGAAGGGGAAGAACTTCGATGATGGTGATTCTATCATGGGCTCGGCCGGCGTAAACTCATCTTCGAACAGGGTCGTCAACATCAACATCCAGAACGCCAACCCCGGCAATGGTCAGCAGGGTGTAAGCCGGAGCTCGTTCGAGAGCCAAAGCCTGGGCCCACCAGCTGCTGGTGGGGCTGCCCCTCAGTACGTTTACTCGAGCCAGCAGACGGGTGAGAGACATACCGGTATGCCGATCACGCCGGGGCCGCTGCATCCTACCACGCCGGGTATGTACACACCGGGTGTATACCAGGACTTTAATACTGCCAAGTTTACGGAGCAGGCGCCGGTGCGGAATGCAAGAGGTCCGTTTGAGGCTTATCGCATCTAGGGTGTTGGCTTGAAGTAGTGTGAGGTTTTGGAGTTTTTTGTTTGATGTTTTAGCTTTCTTTTGTTTGGCATATATGGCGGAGTTGTTGTCTTGTTTTGTTTGCTTGTTCTTGCATGTTGCATATAGAAGATTGGTTTGGTACTGATGATACCGTTAATACAAGTTGGAAATTTCTGAGACTGAAAGATGTTTTGCCTTGTCATGATTCGTTCTTGTGATAGTTGTGAAGATAGACTGGTTAGCGTGCGAGTATGTGTTGGTGGTGAATCTACAGTCCAATGGTGCGAAAACAATCTATACTTTGAGCCGAGAGTCAATCGATGTGCTGGAGCTTGAGTTCGAAAGTGGCTCCTTTTTGTGGATGGTATCATATGAAGTAAATAACCTGAACAGTCACCTACGGCCATAGATTGAAGAATATACGGGATCCCGTCCACTCTCCCATAGTCAAGCTTCTAATCGCCAAGTTAGTACTGCGGTGGGTGACCACGCGGGAATCCTTGGTGCTGTATGTTTTAGCACCATTCCGTTTTTGGTAGCATTTAGCGAGCTTTTTGGACGTTCGAGCCTCGTCGCAAGCATTTGTTTCCCCTCCGTCCCTTAACCCACCCCGATATTTTATGCTTTTGGAACTGTAAATCTGTGCTATGGGGCCTGTCAATAGGCGAATTTCCACCTGGATCAGCACAAAGTAAGTATACTGTAGAAGATAAGGTGCAATTGCCATTTAAACATCAATCATCGGGTATAGTGTAAAGGCTATCATTTGCGACTCTCAAATTCGAGGTGAATAACCTCAGGTTGACCTCGCAAGATCCGGGTTCGATTCCCGGTATCCGAACTGCACATCGTTTTTGGCTCTGGACGCTTTTGAGCTGACTGAGCTGGTTCAGATCCTTACTATCGAGAAGTATTGTCTCTTGAATTCATAACAGTAATCGGGTATAGTGTAAAGGCTATCATTTGTGACTCTCATCGAGCATTGTCTCGAGAGGACCTCACAAGATCCGGGTTCGATTCCCGGTACCCGAATGTTTCCTTTTGTTCTCATGGGTACTGAGTGCATTTTACCTGCCGAGGCCTCAAACACGTTCAGAGATATGATTGAAGGAGCTTTTAAGGGATACACGTTGAACACCAGCTCTATACAGAGTCTGGAAGGAATTGTTTCTTCAGCCAGAGTCGTTATTTAAGTCTTGATGGCTTTAATAAAGTATTGGATATCATATAAGTCGGGTATAGTGTAACGGCTATCATTTGTGACTCTCATCGAAGAGAGCATCTCCATAGGATCTCACAAGATCCGGGTTCGACTCCCGGTATCCGAACATGCTTTTCTTTTTACTAGTAGTTCGGGTTATGCATGAACTGACATGCAAAAGGCATATCAAGTCTTTCTGAAGCGCGTGAATGCCTCGGGCCACAAGCCGAGCGCATATGAGATCTCAACGCATTTGCTTTCGAAATAAACCCGATAACAGTTTCCTTTTGACAACTCCGAGAATCGAACCAACTCGATCAGAGTTCATGATGCTCCTCCGAATTCGGAATCAGTCTGAATGTTATTCAGATACGAGCATTTAGGTGCTCATCTTGACGAGAGCTCCCAACCAAGGCTCCAGCAACGTTGCCGTTGTCAATTTGAGCAAGTTGACAACGGTTCATGATTCATTTCTTTATGTACCAGACACATGTATCAAAAGCAGATTCCTTACACTCACACCTTAGTTGTGTAGACTATCAACCCACTTAGTATGGAGTATGATCCAGTTGAAACAGAGCCAATGTCAGGCCGCAAGCCATCTGAAGCTTTTACTTCGTATGTTCTTCCCTAAGTTCCTAACGTACCACTGCTAACAGTCAAAGTCTACGGATACTTCTTTTCAAGGATGCCATGATGCGCCAGTGCAGTACAGAGAGCCCTCCGAAGTCTACGATGCTAGAAGCACCGAAGATAAACCCGAACCTCAGCTCGCTCACTACATCGGATGCATATGCTAGCGCTAGCAGCGATCGCGGCTCGGCTTTCATTATTCTCAACCTGCATTCATCTCAGAACCTATGCAAAACTCAAGTCTCGTCCTTGTGGAATCAGTGTGAGTTGATTGTTGAGGACTTTCGGGTGCTTTCAGCTGTCTGTATGGAGGAGAACCGGGAAAACGTTGACTTGGAAATCTCGTTTTGCGTAGCTCTTTTATACTGCTCGGATATTCAGAGAAAGTCAGCAGATATAGAACGAATGTACCTCGGGGTACATAGGGCCAATTTATCGATGTCAGTGAGTCAACTCGATGGCTCGCAACCACACGACTCGGATCTTAAGCTTCTAATCCGCCTTACCAATGCCTCCAATCCGATTCGTAGTCAGCTGACCTGCACCTTGGCTACTCGTGAGAGGATTCAGGAGCTGGTTCACAGATTCATACGGCCTTGGTGGAGTTTGTCGTTCTGGTGTCGATTCGAGTTTGGTTGGAAGTAGAAGAAACAGGTATCTTGTTCAATATTTGAAGGGAATTCGTGGGAGGAAGCCTGAAAATTGAATTTGCACATGGACATTGGCCCGCTCAAAGTGGAAAGCGAAAAGAAGAGCTGCGGCAAAAGTGATTCCGTCCAGACTTGAACTGGAGACCTTCTGTGTCCGACACTGGCATGAACTTCGGAGTCCGATGTTAGACAGATGTGATAACCAACTACACCACGAAACCGTTGTTCTTCAGTATGCCGAAACACAAATCTGTTTCGATTTGCACGTCCCGGTGTAAACATACTCCGGAAATGCCACACTTCCATTTAATCCCAGTCGGGTACCACCATAATAAGTATTCATCAACGTCGGAAGCATCACACCAGTCTTCCCGCTCTGACCAAGCACAAACCCCACAACCCCTCTCTTTCCTCTGGTCCCCCTTACTCTCATCATATTCATAGATTAAGCCGTATTTCAGACCCTCACAAGCACGAAAACCTCGATAGTATAAGCAGCCCTTCAAATAAATATGCTTTATTCATGCATCGATCTGATAAACAACTGACAAGACATGCAAACAAGGGACCCTCCTTCTATCCTCTGAAGAACCATGTCCTCTGAGTCCTCATCTTCTTTAGCTTTAAAGGTATACAGGCAGCTCGAAACCTCGCAAATAGCCAATGCATGCAGAGTATCGCATATTAAACAGCTCTGCTTCCTCCGGGCTTCCGACTCTGCGTAGCTGAAATATATTGAGGTTGAGCTTGAGGCCGCGTTCCGGGAGTTGAATTACTGCGTCTTTGTAATTTCTTAGTTCGACATAGCATATGTTGAAAGGTTGCCAGTTTGCGTCGCAAGGGTTCTTGTATATGTAGCCGAAGCCCTGATAGCCATACGTGTGTTTTAAGACAGATGGATGTGAGTTAACCTCGTGGCGGAAGAATTTACAAGTGTGCGAGAGCTGGAGGAGGGAGAAGGCTGTGCAGCGAGTGTAGATTTCGAGGCGCAACTCGACCGGTAGTTGTAGCAGGGATCTGGCCATTGTTGAGAAGAGGGTTGATTTCTTTTGTTACCTAGGTCCGCTTGAGGAATAGATGTTGCAACGTTGTTTAATTCAAGACGTATACTTAAGTTTTCAATTGCGAAACTCCTCGCAAGCTCCAAACACGTTAACGGTCGATAACCTTACCCCTCATTTTTACTCTCAAAACCTCAGATTTGATTTTTCCCCATCCCCATTCGCAAACCCCCTTCTCCGGTCCCCGCTGTTCAAATTCACCATCCAGAGGCCCTCAATTACCCCTCTTTTCCTCTCCCAAACTCTCAGATTCGGTTTCTTCCCATCACCATTCGCAAAAGCCCATTCTCCGGTCTCGCTTCTGATCATATTCAGTAGTCCCCAGCGGTCCTCACATTACCCCTCATTTCTACTCCCAAAATCACAGATTCGCTTTTTCCCGTCCCCATTCGTAAACTCCCCTTCTCCGTGTAACGGAGGGGTCGGGGTTCGCAAGTCGGACCGAGGGGCGCAGTGGTTCAAGTTCGCGGTACGGCGTATCGCGAAGTCGGGACAGGTTTCGGGTTCGGGGTAGACAAGATCGGAACGCAAGAGCGCGAGACAAATCCAACTGAATTCAAGAAGATAACAAATGGCTAGACTAAGGAGTTGAGAGGTGCAGGCAGAGCTCTCCTAAATACTGAAAAAGGAAACTAAAGAAAATAAGCGACTAAGGGTTCAGCCCTAACGGCAGTCACCCTAAAACAGAATAGCAAACCAAAGTTCACGATACGGCGTATCATGAACTTTTGAAGTGAATCCCGTAAATGGGAAAGTTCACAATACGCCGTATCGTAAACTCAAATACAGAATTCATTGAAGTCCGTAAATGTGAAAGTTCACAATACGCCGTATCGTGAACTCAAATACCGATTTCAGTGAACTCTGTAAATGTGAAAGTTCATAATACGCCGTATCATGAACTTCTCGACCACGCCGTGACAGTACCCCCTCCTTAGGCACGAGTTCCCACGAGTGGACCAGGCTTTCCAGGATAACTCTGATGAAACGTATCGAGTGCTTGCAGATCTTCCAAATTCTCTGCTGGTTCCCAACTTGGCTCATCATACCCCAACCAGCGTACAAGGTACTGTAGCTTCTTCCAACGACCAAATAGACGACTATCGAGAATCTCTTGCACTTGCCACTCCTCTTCTCCATCAATCTCAACAGGCGGTGGCGGCGGTTGACGTTGACCAGGATATGGGTCTGTAGCGCAGGGTTCAAGTAACACCACTGGTAAGACTGGGTGAATCTTGACATTGCCCGGAAGCGTAACACGGTACGCATGTGACGAGATGACCGCTTCGATTGGGTATGGGCCGATTTTCTTCCAGTCGAGTTTTCGTGATTGTCGTTTTGTGCGCAGATTCCGAGTTCGAATGAAGACAAGGTCTCCTACCTGAAAAGCTGGTGCTGGTTGATGGCTTTTGTTGTAGTATTCCTCCATTCGTGCTTGGGCGTAAGCGATCTCAGCCTTACAAAACTCGTGAATCGTATGCAATCGTTCTGCGACCTCTTTTGCATTGAAGTCACCCTTGTCGTTTGTTGGCTTGCTGATATCGAAGTGAAAACGAGGATCGAAACCGTAGTTGGCGAAGAAAGGGCTGACACCTGTCGTTTCCGAGACGTGATTGTTGGATGAGAATTCTGCGAGTGGTAACAACCTTTTCCAATTGTCCTGCTGGTAGTTGACGAAAGATCTAAGATACTGTTCCATAACAGCATTAAAGATCTCGGTCTGCCCATCAGTCTGAGGATGAAAGGCAGTACTGAGAAGTCGTCGAATTCCTAATCGCTTGCAAAGATGCTTCCAAAAGGACGAAACAAACTGTGGTCCTCTATCAGAGACAACAGACAAAGGCAAACCATGAAGACGAAAGATGTTATCAATGAAAAGATCTGCCGTCCCTTCCGCATCAATGTCCGAACTGCAAGCAATAAGATGTCTTTGCTTCGTAAGCCTGCAGACAATATTCAGAATACTGTCTTTCCCATCCGACACTGGCAATCCGGTAACAAAATCCATCGCAATATCGCTCCATGGTGCAACTGGGACTGAGAGAGGCTTTAAGACACCGAACGCTGCATGCCTCGAGGCCTTTGCTCGTTGGCAAGTATGACAATTTCGGACATACTGATCGCAATCCCTCCTGATAGTTGGCCACCAGTACTTTCTTGCCAACAGTTCAAACGTTTTCGAGCGACCTGGGTGACCTGCAACAGGGGTGTCATGGTGAATCTGGAAGAGGTGGAGACGAAGCATGGAGTAGTCTGGGACATAGAGACGATTCCGGAAAAAGAGCCGTGAGTTGGATTCTGAACACTCAGCAAGAGAGATCAGTTTTGAATGGCGAACTTTGTTGCGTAGGTCTTCCAGAATCTTTCGTGGTGTAGGATCGTGATTGTAACCTTCCTCCAATAACTCTTCAAGCGACTTCTCCTGATCTTCGTTCCCAGTTCTCTCTGATAGTTCTGCACTATCTAGTCGGAGTTCATGGTACGCCGTATTGTGAACTTTTGGAGCAGAGGATGACTTCACAAGTTCATGATACGCCGTATTGTGAACTTTTGGAGCAGAGGATGACTTCATACGTTCATGATACGCCGTATCGTGAACTTTTGGAGCAGAGGATGACTTCATAAGGACAGAATTTAGTGAATTCCGTGATTTTCCACCAGGTGCTTCCTTATGAAGATCATAATACACCGTATCATGAAGGTTATGAGGTTTCAGGAGTGTCTGGTGTTGGTGCCGAAGTCGCTCATCCCCCCCTTCACAAGGAAGATCTCCAGATCTTCTCGTCAGGGCATCTGGTTTCCCACCAAGTTTCCCAGGGCGATAGATGATTTGGAAGTTGAACCGTGAGAGAAATTCAGACCAGCGGGCTTGTCGACGATTGAGTAACTTCGTTGTCATGAAGTACTCCAAGTTCTTGTGATCAGACAAGACGCGAATGGTAGAAGGTGCTGATTCCAAGTGGGGGCGCCACTCTTCGAAGGCACGAACAATAGCCAACAATTCCTTGTCATAAATCTCGTAATTGCATTCGGCAGGAGAATGCTTCTTAGAGAAGAATGCAACAGGATGGAGTATGCCTTCGTCGTCGTGTTGAGATAGTACACCAGCACAAACATAGTCTGATGCATCAGTCTCAACAACGATATCGCGATCAGGATCGAAGTGACGGAGGATTGGTGCAGAGGTAAACGCTTTCTTGAGAGAGTCGAAGGCAAGTTGGCAAGCTGAAGTCCATTCAAAAGCAATGCCCTTTCGTGTCAGAGCGGTGAGTGGTGCAACGACCCGTGAGTACCCCTTGATGAAACGGCGATAGAAGTTGGCGAAACCCAAAAATGACTGGACATCCTTAACGGATTTCGGCGTCTCCCATTCTTGCACTGTCTCAATCTTCGCAGGGTCCATCTTGATGCCATTTGGAGTCAGTATGAGTCCCAAGAACTTTGTCTCTTGAACATGGAACTCGCACTTCTCAGGCTCAAGGTGAATGCCAGCTTTCTGGAGAGCCGACATTACCAGATGGACGTGCTTCTTGTGTTCCTCCAAGTTGTCGCTATAGATGAGAACATCATCAAGGTAGGCAGTGCAGAAAAGGTCGAGGTATGGACGAAGAATATCGTTGATGAAGTGCTGCCAGGAAGCGGGAGCATTGGTAAGGCCAAAAGGCATAACCAAGTACTCATACAGCCCATAACGAGTTCTGAACGCAGTCTTCCATTCCTCTCCCTTAGCAATCCGTAACAAGTTGTACGCTCCCTTTGCGTCAATCTTGGTATAGTACTTCGCTTTCTGAAGCCTCATAAGCGTTTCCTGAATCAACGGTAATGGGTAGCGATTTTTGATTGTGCCTTCGTTCAACCCACGATAGTCAACACAAAATCGCAACCCACCCCCAGGTTTCTTTGCAAAGAGAACCGGGGCACCCGCAGGAGAGGAACTTGCACGAATAAACCCTTTCGTCAAGTTTTCCTCCAAATACTTCTTCAACACTTCCAGCTCTCCATGCGACATGCTATAGAGTGGGCCAAAAGGTGGAACGAAGTCAGGTTTCAACGGAATCCGGTGGTCATAGTCGCGATGAGGTGGAAGTGTATTTGCAGTTGCTTCCGTGAACATATCCAGATACTGATGGTATTCCTCTGGTATACGTTCACGGAGCTTTGCTAATTCCTCTTCTGGAGACAAGGTAGTTCGAGTAAGCTTTTGGATGGCCTTGTTGATATCATTCAAGGTGACAGCATAAATCTCCAATTTATGCTTACGCCGTAGAAGATGAAGGGCTGAAGCGTTGATGAATGCTGCATCCAA
>ML119804.1:0-103020 GCA_003788565.2 Ascobolus immersus RN42
GGAAGGAGTAGGATCCCATGTGGATAGGAGAAGGATCCCATGGGGATAAGAAAGGAAGGAGAGTCCAGGGAAGGGACTAGGATGGATTCAGGTTTAGTGCCACTTGGCAGAAGGAGCTAGTATATCATGGGATTCCTACTAGCAAGAGCAGGCATCTATCTACACAATCATACAATTGTTCTTCTTTTCACATCTTTGTGCTCACCATCATTACAACCAATTACAGTCGAACATCACCACGAGATTCTCATCATCGATACATCATCTGCGAAAAGGGGAACGACTTGCAGAATTGTCCATAGGTCATGATGACTTATGCGGCCCTGGAAGGCCCTGGATGGACATCAGCCATTATGGACAGCCCGACAACGCAGAGACCAATCGAGTCTCAATATGCTGGAGAGGTTTACTTGCAGTCACGGGATGTCATGGGTACAACTATTGGAACGCAGAATTCACCAGGCATTGACGACGGAATTGTTACCAAGGTCGGTCTTGATGGGACGGCTCAGTCCCATCCGGTCGAAGCATGACGACAGGAGATAGCATTTGTCTCGGTCGTAACGGAGAAGCTTTTTGCGACGTCATTGCTCAGTTTGCACAGTCTCATCCATGGAGACAAAGGAGAACAGATTCTTCAGGTGTCAGTGCTCATTGGTTCGTTCCCCAAACTGATAGGTAGCGGTACTAACGGGGTAGGCAGGAACTCACGTTTTCTACCAGCTTCAGATAATGTTGCAGATATCTATTATCGCATCACCAAGCACCGCCGAAACCCATCACTCGTCAGACATGATCGTTTACTGTGCCTATGTGGCTGCTTTTTCGGAGGTATTATGCCGTCAAGGTGACATTTGCACGGTGGCTATGGAGTATTTTGGGGGCAAGGGCTGGAAAAATATTGAGCCTGGCAATCACGTATCGTCCATGGGGAAAAGCCGTGGAGGAGTCGATCGAGCTCAGGTCACGCATATCAATCATTCCACAGTAGCTTCCTTCATTGCACGAGAACTGGAGCAATGGGAGCCCGAATCCAAGCTTTCTTCAGACTCGAACCTCTGCCTTGACTCAATCCCGGAACTATGCGTCGATGCTTCCATCCATATGCTGCTTCACCTCTGGTTGGCATGATTCATTCCTACCATCGAGACCTTTCCAACATCGATCGCATCTCATGGTCGACCTCTGCGATAACGCCATCACTTCCTCGCTTCCTTTCGTTCGATTCAAGCCGTCTTATCTCTTCGTCTGAGTATCTAGCTACCAAAGAGCACCCCTATTCCATTCAGATGTACGGTCTCTTCTTCCATAGTTCAGTATCCACTTTGGCACATTGGCCTTGTGGTTTTTCAGAGGTTCTCTAGTAACGCTCGTACTTGTAAGTAGATATATAAAACACGAATATCAAGGGATGTTGACGTTCTGCTCTTGTACCGTACCGGTATTCACTTCTCTTCAGATATTCCTTGCCTTGGCCATAATCTACCTACCTACTTAACTTGGTACGGAAAATGATTCCAACCGTTCGAAACCAGATCTTACAATACTTTTGTGAAACATCGGCTGGATGTTTCCTCAACCCTTTACCAGATGGGTATCACCATCGAAGATCATGCTGGATGAATTCGACATGCTCCCTGCATATCGATCGTGCATGCACTTCCAATTATGGAAAACAAAGGCCGCCAAGGGAAGCCCGCATTGGACCCCCACTAATGACCCCGCGTCGAGACAAACGAAACGCGTACGCCTTATATCGCCTCCATCCGTCCATCTTCTCAACAAAAGTTCTCGAACACTCTTCCTAGTAACGTCTCCATCCAACCTATCCATCGTCCATTCACTCACACCTCCAGAACCCACAATGCCACCCACCGAAGAACCCTCCTCCGCGCCAATCCCCGCCGGCCTCTCCACCACCACCAAACCCATCCACTTCCTCGGCCTAATCATCTCCCCCCACAGCCTCATCACCTCCAAAATCCGCATCCCCACCACCGTCTCCAGCACTCTCATTGAAAATGCCCCTCTCGAGAAACTCATGGCCAACGCCGACCTCCAAACCTACCTCGGCCGCATCTTCGGCCACTTCGAAACCACCCACCAACCCGCCCTCCTCCAACAAGCCAAAGACGCCGGCCTCACAACCTGCATCAACTGCCACGGCGAAGGCCTCGGCGTCAAAGCTGCTCTTGTCCCAGTCCTCCAGGCAAACCGATTCCTCGTCCGTGTCGCCGTTGTCTGCAGCAAGGGAGACGTCAAGCCGCCGGAGGAACAGATCCAGTGTCGTCTCAAAGCCTACAAATTCCTCGAGGACGCACTCTTTGCCGATATCCAAGACGGGACGGAAGGAGTGTCGATTTCGGTCAGGATGACACAGGATAACTGTATCCCTGGTGTCATGCCCAAGGAGGAGGAGGGCAGCATGCCGTATTTCATTCTCAAGGCTGGGCCAGTGGCTATGATCTACCAAGCCGATGTGAGAGACTTTGCGATACGGGCGCATTACGAGAGCGATATTCGGAAGACATTGCAAGGTAGTGCGTTTGCTCCCGATGGGCCCTATTTCCAGGGTTTGAGGAGGCAGCATCCACCTGGGTCATGGGAGCTGAAATGTGGAGCTTGTGGGGAGAAGCCTACTGTGGCGTTTACATTTGCCATTGAGGCTGTGATGGAGAGGGGTTTGGTGTTGGCTAGGGGAATGGAGATTTGTGAGAGGGAGGGGACAGGGAGTGCGTGTGAGGCTAAGGCTCAGGAATGGATGAGGGGGAAGTTGGCGGGGGATGTGGAGTGGGCTAATACGACGGAGCCGTTGTATACGGGTGGTTGGGGGAGGAATCCAAAGACCGAGAAGTGTGATCGGTGTGGGTTGAAGCAGGAGAAGTTGAAGATGTGCTCGGGGTGCAAGGTCGTCTGGTATGTACTGAACCGATGGCTGAAGGGGTTTATGCTAATGATGTCTAGTTATTGTAGTAGGGAGTGTCAGAGGTTGCACTGGAAGGAACATCACAAGACAAGGTGTGAGAGCATCGGCAATACCAGGATCCAATCGCCTGTATTAGATGCTCATTGGGCTTACTAGGAAGTATGCTCGATGCAGGATTCGGGCTTTTAGCAGATGCTAACCTGTTGACAGGATATTCTCACGTACGATGTTATGCCTTATGATGATCGATTGGAGCAGAGTTTCGAGCGTTTAGTATACTATATTGTATTTATTAGATCCTATCTAGCCGAATATCCTTTTCACCGAGTACTCCTAGGTCGCAGGCATCTCGTACCAGGATTTGATTCCACAGTGCTTCACAGTAACAGCTTGGAACCTCAAAGCTACTGGTGCCGGATTCTTGCAAGAAACTGTGGCAACAATTGAGCCGATAGTACCTGTCGTGACCAGATTCAATGATCTAGTACTCGTGTATCGCAGAAGTTGCGTCCCTTGATCACATTGTTTCCTCTCAATCTCCCATCAGGCCAAGCAGATTTCTAATCGGCCGATCTTCGGCGAGTTGCAATACCTAGCCCACATGTTGGAAATGGCGACTCAGATGATCGAAATGTCGTAGCAAAGGTGTGAACTGAGGGTTCTGAAGGGTGATGTGGCGATGGTATGCGAGTTTCATTTCAAATTGGCGGGCTGGTCCAAGATACCATGTAAGAAGATGTTAGCCAGATCTCCTGAGCACGTCTGCATACCCAAGCGGGAATCATACCTTACATTTGTTTGTTTTCATCTTTCCCAGCATACTGTTCATACAAAGCCATCCTATCGCCAACGGTAGACTTGGAGCTCTCGTGAATCAGTTGGTCGGTAATCCAAAACGTTTAATGAGGCATTCTGTATATACTTCATAAGCGGCACCACATTATTCATGTTTGGGTCTCCACAGTCAATTGAAAGTACTTACTTGTTATTAAGTTCGGAGATACAGGTCTCATGCCTCCGCTTACTTACACTCTAACTACTTACTTACATGAGAATAACACAGGTGCACTTAATCTAAAAGCACAACCCGATTCCCAAACTTCACCAGTTCATCAGACGAACTGAAGGAGAGCCTGCGTCTACAAGTATCTTTGTATTCTGGCATTTTAGATACATCTTCAGTCCACGAAATCTTTTGTGCCTCTTGGAGCCTAATCACAGGCCAGGCAGCAGCACTGGAAGGTTGATGCGAGTCGGAGGGTTGTTCACCAGTGTGTGTTCCGTTATTCTGGCTGCTGCTTGGCCCAGCCGTTAAGGAAGGCACCTCTTCAAAGTGCTGAGCAATCCAGTTGTATATGTAATAATCGTTAAAATTTTCCTCTCTGATGGATATTCGGCGCACTGGGTCTATAATCGAGTTGAGACTGGTGGTACACAAGGCCTGCTCCATGGGGTAGACCTCCATGGCGATCGGAACCAAGGTAAACCGGGCATGGGAGGTAAAGTCTGGAGAAAAGTAACCTCGTGACCCTGGTGCCACGAGGTTGGGAGAAAAGCATAGAAGCTCGGACCTCCATACAATGGGTGGGAGTAATTCTCGAGCCCACAAGTCGTCATTGTCATCATCGTCAAGATCAAAGATCTCGGCTTCGGTCTCGTCGTCATGGACCGGGTTGGGAGGTCCCAGGTACGTAGACCTCACCATTCCGAAAAGGCAGCAGTACAGCTCAGCGCTTGAAACTGTTCCATGTCCACTAAACCCGGAGATCGGCAGCGATGTATGATGATGAGTTCCTTCTCGCACAACTACTTTTAACTCGCACAGGCCATGGACATAACTATTGACTTGCTCCTTTGTCATGGGCATGGCCTGCTTCAGTCTCATTCGAGGTGGTGTGGAGCAGTCGTATATATGAACGGCAAGGTATTTCCCGTGGAGGCCATCATGCAATTCAGTGGCAAGTAAGAAAGGGCCATCTGGAGCACAGAAAGGCAGTATGGTATGTTCTACGAACAATCTCGATGGGAGGTAGTATCCGAAGCTCGGTGGGCGTTTCGAAGGAGACATAATACCGAGGCTCGGTGGGCGTAACGAAGGAGACATAATACCGGAGACGGGGTCATGGATGACAACTTCCGACATACCGTACCACCGTAAAATCCGGAGCTGCTTGACGGCTGCGGCTTGGAGCAGTTCAGAGCCTGTGGATGAAGAGGATCGAATATAATGACATCTTGTACCAGGATCCCTAAGCTCGAGGATTGGACTCTCGCCTGTTTCATAGGCCAGAAGGCGCCATCGAACGTAATCGCGGGTCAGGTCAAGACCGAAGAAAACCCTGCGTGGAGCCATTTTGCAAAAGCCGTCACGTCCATCTCTCAGCCTGACATTATCGCAATATCGGGATATAACGGCAAGAGAGGTGTCAGGGAGGTAGTCATGAAGAGTGAACATTGAGTACCGGCAGCAGTCCTCGCAAGCGGAAGAGTGTGCAACCTGGTGGCGGAAGGTATTTTCCAGGCTGAGCCTATCTTTTGTCTGCTCCGCGAATTCGCTGCCAAAGTTGAGATCGTGGAGTTCTTCCGAGTAGGACCACTCAATCAACTTGGCTCGATGGTCTGGGTCGTCAAGGATTTTGACAAGTATGTGTTGCTGGTTGTTCGGCGCTCGATAGACTTGATACTCCCTCATTCTGTCAGTATCCCGGCCAAGACAGCCGGAATGAGTTGGCTGATTTACTGACAGCTTTTCGAGATTGGGGCGTCGATTCAGTTTGGCTCTGTCGTGGAAATAGGCGTATCTGTCAAATTGTAGGAGACTATCGGCTCCAAACAACCGATCCATAATGATTGCAGGCAACGTCTGGCGGAGGCGAACGTGAACGCAATAGGATTCGATATGCTGCTTCCAGGGCTTGGAGACACGAGTACACAATACAAGTGTTTCGTCAGGAAGGTAAGATAAAACAGCATGACAAAGTTCCATAGGAAGAACAAAGACCAAGTCCATGTCATGAGTGGCTTGATCCATGTTATCGGGCGTTCTTTTGCTAGTTTGCAGATGTTTAGTTGATGTTGGTGATGTAAGTAAGTTGCCTGCGGCTTGGGTTGTGAGGGGTTCGTTGTTTCTATTGTTGTTGATGTGTAGGAGTTGAGGAGTTGCTTGAGTTGAGCTTGTAGTGAAACTGAGGCGTTGTTCCCGGGACGAAATGTGCAATATTGGTGGGCGTTATTTCGCTGATTTGCGGATGCTTCTTTGATGTTCTTGATGTGCGTACGTTCAAGTTGCTTGCGGCTTATGTTGTGGAGGATTCGGTGTTGCTATTGCCAGTTTCGATGTGTATAGTAGGAGGTGTCTGTGCTGGGACTGAGGCGTCGTTTTTGAGACAGAATGTCCAATAAGAGAGACCGATAGAGTTTGTGATTAGGAACTGAGCTTCTTCCGGAGATCTGTCCGCACCATTAAGCGATCGGCCTCGAGGCCTCCAACAAGCTTGCCACGCAAAAGGACTTTTACGAGTGGCGCAGACGGCATACTTGCCATCTCCGAGTTGGCCTTGTGGCCTTCGAGGAAACACTTGTTCACTTGCCTGCAGACCTGGGAAAGTCAGCCATCGAACTCCATTCTCACCAAACAGACCACGAAGCTATAAGGAGCAGCAATAGAAATGATATTAACACGAATTCGAAATAAACCATACAAAAACGCCAGTAAACTCCAACCCATCTAAAAACCCCCACCCGATAACCGCAAAAATCACCATAAAGCATCCATCATAAAAACATAACGCATAAAACTATCATCGTGAGCTTGAACTTACATCTCATCATTCCTTCCATTTCCTCCTCCATCTCCAATCGAGATCATTATTTCCCATCCAACCTCAATCCCGCCAAATCACTCTCCACTCCAGTCTTCCGCTCAGGCTCCTCCCGTTCATCATCCGTTTCCAAGAAGTCACTCGGCACCGGATCCTCCTCCTCCCGTGAATGCTCACTGCTTGCTCTCCCGAAATCCACCAATGGCTCTTCCTTTGTCTCCTTTTTCGGCTGCTGTGCCTTTGTATCGACGTCACTGACATCCACCAACTCATCAACCTTCTTGTTGTCATCCCAGAACGCGGACTTCTCCTCGGATCTCTGTTGAGGTTCTGGATTGGAAGAGAGTACAATCGTTCTTTCCAATTCTTCAATGTCTTCTTCATCAATACCTTCTGCAAGGAGGTCCTCGACCATCGAGTTATGACTGTCGAGAGATTTCCCGTCCTTATCGGAAGGACCGGAGGTTGGCGTTCTTTTGGCGGCTATTGGAGATGACGGTTTGGTGTGCGCCGGACTTGACCAGGAACTCCATGGATTTGAATTCGCAAAGAAGTCATCTTCTGGATCTTCCATGCCATCAAATTGACTCCTCTGGACTGGGGTCATCGGCTTTTCCGATACCTTCGGAAGGTTGGAGTTTGGCATTGAGTGACTCACTAATGAGTTCTTGGGACGGAGGATGCAGAAACCAAGTGCCAATTCGTGCTGCCTCAGCGCTATGGTGAAGGCTTCCACCTCGTGGAGGATGCAGCAGTAGAGCATCATCCAGTGGCGTTCTTGGGCTTCCCGCAGCATTTCCTGGAGGGTGTCAAGGACATTTTGAAGGTCTTCAAGCGTCTCTAGATTCAGTCTTTCGCCTCCTTCGGCATCGGTATGCGGTGGGCTCGGGACCAACGGCGGCGGACTAGACGAAGGCAAAATCGTAGAGCTGTTGAGAGACCCGTTCGCTGAGGAGGCGAGTTTGCGTCGGCCGAGGCCGGATTTGAAGGTCAGCTCGGGAGAATCGCGGCCTTGCTGTGACTGTGGTGGCCGAACTCTACGTCTCACAGACATCGAAACCCTCTCCTTCATTCTCTCCTCGAATGCTTGAATGATGGCACAGACATCGCCCCATACCTTGATTTGATTCTGGAGTGAGATTTCCGCAGTTCGGGATTGTCCCATATCTTCCTCGAAGTTCTTGAGTTCGTTTTGGAACTTTTCTTTCGCTGCATCCACCGATTCGAGCGGCTCTGGGAGAGTTCGGAGGTAGGTAGTGATCGTCTTGTTGAGATTTTGTAGTTGAGTTTCAGTCGGGCCTGTCCGTTCTGTGAGACGCTTACGATGCAGCTCCAGTTGCGTCGCTACGTTCCGTCGCTCCTCTTTCAACTCGGCAAGACGTTGCTCAAGATCACTGATTTCATTCTTAACTTCCGTCAGCAGCCATCACACACCGATTCGCAGCCCATTCCCTCTTACCCTCTACGCCGCGAACAATAGAGAAGGAGATGACTTACATTCAATTTCTCGTAATGCTTCGCTAGGCCCTCCACTCTCTGGCCCACAATATCCTCACAAATCTCGGCCAACTCCCCCGTCAAGCTGTTCTGAAGCTGCTCCCAACGCTCAAGCCGCAGAATTTCCCTTCGTCGCTTTGCTGATTCTTCTGCACAAATCGCTTGTTCTCTTCGCTTCACGTGCGCAAGGTCTTCCATCGTCCTTGTGAGGAACCTGCGGATCTTCTTAAGTTCTCGTGGCCTCGGAGGTGGTGTTGATTGATGATAGGATGAATGGCTTGCTGCTCCAAAGTCGGAAGAGTGTTGAGGCAGCTGAGTACTCTGCTCTCCGGCCTTCGACCCCAAAAGTGAGGTCACTTGCTCATCAAGAAGACCCTCAAATGTTTTCTCCAACTGCTCGATCTCCACCTTCAAGTCGTCCAAAGGCTGCTCGACCACGGGCGTTGTTTTCATTCCCAGCATTCCAAAGATCTTGTCTCTCCTATCAAACAATATCGATTGGACTGGAGCAGGTGGAACAAAGTTGGTGCCATCTAGTGTCGGGTCTCCGCTTAGCCGCCTGGAGGAAGGTGAGGTCGTCGTGATGAATCCGAAACTATCGTTCATGTGGATCACCTCGCTATCTTCGGATGTTCGAGAGGCCGGTCGGTTGGAGTTGTTCGTGAACGTCGTGAGTGGAAGGCTAGCAGAATGGTACAGTGACTGCTGAGGTGAATCTTTAGAACGTCTTTCTCTCTCGTCAGTATTCGTCGGCTTCAGTCCGATTGGCGGAAGAGTGGAGGCGGAGTTTGGCTCTCCCGATGTGAAGGTTGTGAGGACGGACATACCGGAAGGGGGAGAAGAATGAATCCATAATGATGCGTGTATCGCTGTAACAAGGAACAGGTAAGACAAAGGATGAAATAAAGTCGGAGAATTTGATGATGTATCGGTCGTGATGTTTGGATGGTGTTGAGGATCAGATGGACAGGAGGGCCGCCTGACGTTTGTGGCCTGTGAACGTGTCCGCTGAGTTGCGAGGGTGGCCCGTGCGGTGAGTGGATGCCTTCACTTAGCAGGGCGCCAGTGATTGGTTGCTGGGGTGACCGATATGATTGAGTGACCTCGGCTGAAATTCAAATTGGTTCGGCTCACTCGATCAAATGCTAGGAAACAATCACAACAGTCTATGTAATAAGAAGGGTTGGATATATTCTTTTATCTGGAGCGCAATGCTGGCTATCTTGATGTGACTGGTGAAAGAACTGAAATTGCTCTGAATCACGTTTGTTGTGGTTGAATGTTGTGCGTCGAGGGGATTATTGCCGCCAAACCAGATAAAGAACTTGAACCTTGATTGCCAAAACTGGGAAAAGACAACCTTTGGCTCATCCGTTAGAACAACCGAAAGTATGGGTGATAGCACAAGCATAAAGGCTTCGAATCAAGCAACTTTTATGATGGGCAAAAATGATCTGTGTCTGGATCACCGTGGTTGAATTGTCAATTTGGGGTCAACCGGAACTTTTGCGAGGTCGATGTTTGTGGGGTTGCCTGGAAAAGGCAGAAAGACCAACCACAAGCAGAGCTTGCCGAGTCGTTCACGTTCAGGTCCATTTGTTCCAGAAGACGACAAATGGTCGTTGTCGGCAGGCAACTGATTCTTAGGGACGACACTGGGTTGCGCAGCGATTGAAATCTCAGAGTCCAATATTATTTTATTGATGGAAGCAAAAATAAGTATTGACGCCGTCTGAAGAGCTTAAAGTAACTAAAGAGAAACACTACTTACTTAATGCATGTCACAGTGCAGAAAGCTTGTCACTTCTTATCGTCCATGCTGTCACGATCGAGTGTTTCTTTGGAAATCTAAAGAACTTCATAAGGCCGTACTAGTAGCATCCAAATTCTTGTGTTCATTTGTAATATTTGTACTACATCCGAAGTGAACGTCGTGGAAGCACCGGTCCGACATTTGCATTGGGGTGATATCGTCGAAGGATCTAGAAACTGTGCCGAGAACTGGTGGCTAAGTTGTTTGAGCCGTAAAGGTGCATCCAATTGCCAGTGCCCAAGCTTGCAGGTAGTTCACTTCCATGAACGTCTTTGTACATCGACAGTCTTCAGCAGGTATGGGAAGTTGAATTTCAGCAGAACTGATGTCCACTCCTCGTAAGTATGAAATGGATCTACTAAGACTAAGTACTTAGTATTGGATGTTGGAGAGCAAAGTATGAGCCGTCGAAGAATCATCAAGCCCTCCCTGATCACTCGCTTCGGTGCTCGACTCGACTTGGATGAATCGTGCCTGCCTGACTCACGACTTTCGAGTTACGGATGGCCGGCCATACCATTTTCTTACTCCCAATCGACCACTCGGCCGATTGCATCATGCACCATTTTCCCATTACATACGCCACTCATGCCATTCACGAAATGTGACACCTACTACTATCCGAGTCTGTCACCCTTGTAGTAGCAGACGAGTGGATGTTCGAGCTGAATTCACACACGAGCGATACATACCAGATTCACCTCTCCCGACTCGGAGGTTAGTGTTCCGAGAAGCCAAATTCAGTTAAGCATTATTATTCAAGTTAATGACTCGCATCATCGGCTCATGCCTGTTTCAGATGGCGTAGGCGAAAAAGGCCCGAGCCGAGGAAGCTTATTTCTCCGACTAGTGCTGCCGATAGATAGGTAGTGCAGCAACGGTCTCGAGTCTCAAGGCAAGTAAGGAATCGAAAACACCGATTTCTTATCGAGTTGATGGATATTCGTAGATGGGCGTGGGAAACGTGGGATCGCTTGTTCCTGAAGATCTTTGCCATGTGAGTTCTCTTTGAGGAACTCAGTGACTGCTTACTATGTACGTACTCAGGCTCTCAAGGTCTCGACTCGGAGGAGGTAAATAAGAGATCCAGAAACAGTACTCCATTGATAGAATCAGTCGATCCTGTTAAACTATGGAACTACTTATACCGTTACAATAACGTCGCACTGGCAGTCACCCAATAGTCACAGCACATCTACGACTGAATTCGATTCACATCGTCCACCACATAGCCTCCATGATCCATCTGCGATGCAAACGCCCAGACGACCGGTCGTGCGCCAAGATACCGAACTTGTATTGCGTAGTACTTAGGGTTTTGTTAAACCGGCTGGGATCCTAAATAGTTACTTTGAGAGACCGTCATAAGTGCTTGAATGCTTGCTGGCTCATTTTGTTGGTAGTGTTTGAAAATTTCGGTTGAGTTTTAGCAGTCTAAAGCTCTGAACTACAGCCTTATGCCCTTCAAGGTCGCCCTGACATCTCCCTGGTCCTGAACTTCCTGAAAGGATCACAAATATGCCACTCGGACAAATGTTGAAATAATGGAACCATAATTGGATTTCAGATCGATATCCAACAGCAACACTAAGTAAGAATAGAAATCCCACATTGAATCTGTAAATCTCCCTTTTGGCACGACTTTGATCCTTGCTCGAGCACACCCCACATTTGTAACCACAGGACTCTGCCGCATGTGACTCGGCTTACTCACGACTTTAGAACGGCCGCGGAATTCTAAACCGATCACGTGAATCGAACCGAATATCGTGGACTTTCTTTCTTTCCTTTTTTGTCTTTTCTTTCCGCAACCACCACGGCCTGTGCTTTCGACTGTTTGGTCGAAACACAAACACCACCAAATCGGATACCTAAGACAATTCGCTCCCGAATCAGCATCGTCCCATCTTTTCACCGCCTTAGTTTCTCTTTCTCTTCTTCGTTTTTCAGTCGTTTTGGCCCAGCTCATTAAGGCCGTCTCGAATACATTCGCTAGTTTGGCAATGGTGAACTATGCGGTAAGTTGACGGTTCCCTTTGATCTCCTCTCCGCCCTTGGAATGCGTTCCTGACTGTTGATTGTAGCCACCTCCCAACTTCAAAACTCCCATCTGCACATGGTGCCAGGAAAACGGACATCTGAGCCACGAGTGCCCTTCTCGAAAGATGTTTGCGGCAGGCAAACCGAATTCCAGCAAATTCCCCTCGGCACGAACATCACCAAAAACCACAACTGCAGAAAAGCATCCCGCTCCAACGACCTCAGCCTCCTCCTCTCTGACCGTCCCACCGGCCAAAAAAGCGAAGCTATCGGTTGAAAGCAGTGGATCCCCGACTGCTTCAAGCTCGCTCCCGAAAAGCTCAAAGTTCAAGGCTGGATCAGTCCTGGTCGAGAGCACCGTGACGACGCCCGCGACTTCAAGACCCAAGGATGCTGAGGAGCCACCGCCACAAACCGATGCCCCTATGACCATCGAGCCCGCCTTCTCCATCGAAGCCGAAGACATAGACGAGCCCCTGCTTCGCAGCCAGCTACGTTTTGATGACATCGACATTGGTGAGGTTGTAGACGCGTTAATAATGCTGAACCCAGAAGACAATCCAAGTCAGGTTAAGCTTCTGCGCGTCTTCCACCCGTGTGTCGTTGTTTCGAAGCTTTATCACCACAAGCAGATTACGGGTCACGGTTGCTCGACATTCGGAAATGCGAACTACAACAGCGGCATTAGCCCTTTTTCGTTCTGTGACAAAGCGGGCTATAAGTGGAGGGCATACTCCTATCTACCAATGAATGACACTGTTTATGGTGATCACGACCCTGAGTGGGCTCTACACATTCCAACAGTCGGGAAACGTACGGTAGGATATGTTTGTACCGGCGGCTACAAATCATACATCAACTTTAGGCCGGACAAGGAGGTTACAGAAGTTCGACCCTCATTCAATAAAGCTGGTGTCGAGATCAAGACTACCATCTCAAAAGAGTCGCTTCAATACATCCTCGCTCATGGTCGTATCTTCTTCAAATCCCATGACGGCCATACGGACTTTGACCTAGCGTCATTCGAAAGGCGTACCGCCCGCCTCGTCAAGAAGATGAGATCAAAGATCCCAGCGGTCGAGGCTGCTCCGCAAGTTTCCGATCTGGTGGACGACAATCAATTCGATGGATGGGAACTGGAAGAGGAAGAGGAAGAGGAACTTGAGCCCAAAAGCAGGGACAACCTTACGGCAAAGCGTCAACACCTGGTCTTTAATGACGAAGGTTCTCCGATACCAAAGACTGGCGCTCCCGCTGCCCCCGCTCCATCCAGAAAGCGAAAGCGCGGTGCCAACGATGATCACGACGACTTCATGACTGCACGTAACTTCAACTTCCCCGCTCCCTACGCCTTACCAATGCCCCGTTGTTTCTCGAATCCTTCATCCCCGCCGTATGTTCCGACCTTCTCCTCCTCGCCCATCGCTACCGAGACTACCGAGTGCACCTCTGAAGGGTTCACCGCAGCCTACCTGAAAAGCAGTTCCGCCGGTCTCTATCCCAAAGTCCAGATAACCCTCCACAGACATGGCGTTCTTCAGAGGGAAGGAGTTCAGGAATGCGACCATGAGATATATCAGTCAATCTGCATGGGACAAGAGCGCGGGGAGCTGGTGTCGGCGCTTGGGCTGAAGTGAGTGTGCTGTATTGGTGTGGCCTCAGGGCTGTGTTGCGTTGTGGTGAGGTGGATTGGGGTGGGATTTGTTAGGCTGAGGTGGTGGAGTCGCCTGGGTTCCCCTGGAACGGTGTTTCTCCTATGCTCGTTGCATCTTACCAGGTGCCCCTCATTTCTTTTCTTTTTCCTTGCTCAGATACGTATGCGGCACGTTCTTAGGTCTCTCATCTGTTATCTTCCTTCGTTGTGGTATGCGGAGTTATCGCAGCCCTTGTTGGTGGATACTTTTGGGGCATTTGCACTTACTTACGTAAGAGTATCTATTGTTATTGTTACTGTTAATGCTGATTGATAACTTGAATGAAGTGTTGTCTTTTGCAGGGAGAGGTTGTCTTCCTCGCATCACATCTGCTTACATGGCCAGCGCATACCGTGTATCAGCTTTCTTGCATTGTCGTTTTAAGGTTTGGTGCGAAATATGGATATTGTACTAGCGCTTGAGACCGGTCGAGACTAGATGGACCTTTTTAGTTGCTTGTCTGGTGGGTAGTAAGAATAAGCTAGAGCTCGAGTGATCCTCTTACCAGCTTGGGCAATTTTTCAATGTCTGTACCGCGGCTTTCCATGCCAGTTTTCTACTAAAAATGTCGGATTCTCTTGTGATCTCTTTGGAGTTTACGTATACTGTACGTGAGCTGGTACCAACCGAAGTCCGTGGCCCGGTTTCTTATCCGAACTAGAACGTTCAACCGTTGCTGTACTAGAATTTGGGCTGCTCTCGGCGCTTTAATAGAACGTAGTGGTTTAAAGCAAACGGAGCAATCGTCCCATCTTTTGTTGCGGACGCCTTGTGTCTTATGAACATATATATCGTCGTACCGAAAGAACACGTAGCTTAAACATACTTCTAGATGTATTCTTCTCGTTAGCAGGAGTAACAGAGTAAGTACTCGAGGTGTAGAATCGAGGCCTCCAATAATTATAAACGAGGGCTACCAACTGGCCAGTCGAAAGAGCTTAAGACGCCCTATCCATATGTAGCGCCCTTTATTCAGACAACGAGATTGCTCCTGGGCTTTGAACGGATCACTATTCAGGCTAGATCCATATTATCACCGGACTGGGCGTCTTTTGAGAGACGATGTTGTATTGAGAGTTGAGGAGCGAGTTGTGATATGCAACTCGGAGCTACTTGGTCTTTGCTAAAATGTGTTAGGAAACCCTCAAATTGAATGAAAATTACTTACTTGCAAGTAGGCAATGAAGCGTCCTTTATATGCGATAGTATTTGTACCATTGCCGCAGAAATTGGTATACATGCAATACTAAGCCCCATCCCCAGCCCCCGAGCGTGTGATTTGCAGTTGTGGATCGGAGAAATTGCTGAGAAGCACACCTGCAGAGCCGTAATATTCCGAGTACTCAAGGTCACAATTGACGAGACAATAAGCAACCGCCAGGCAAACCAGCCGCCCATACAACCAAGCAATCGAATTCATATCTACAAAACCCAGAGCATCAACTCTGCAACAGCATCATACAGCATCCCCATGCCATCAACCCTCCAAGACACCACTCTACAGCCCCCTCCCCTCCTTCTCCCACTGCACCCCCAAATCCTTCAACGCAAACCTCTGCACCTTCCCACTCGCCGTCTTCGGATATCCCTCCACCCAAAAAACATACTTGGGCACCAAATGGCCACTCAACCGCTCCCTAACCCACCGTCTCACCTCCTCCGAGCTCATCTTCTTCCCGCTCCTCAGTTCCTCCCTCAGCACTAGCTCTTCCGCCTCAGTCGCAGCTGCTGGAAGGTCCCCGCTGCTTGAGATGGGGACTTTGGAGTCGAGGATTGAAGATGTGGTCGGGGCTGGAGAGATAGTGGAGGGTGTAGGAATGATTTCTGTGCCTTCGCAAACACGGACAAAGGCCGCGACGACTTCGCCGTACTTGGGGCACGGGAGGCCCGCAACGGTGACTTCGGCAACGCCGGGGTGGGCGAGGAGGCAGTTTTCGATTTCGAGGGGATGGATGTTTTCGCCGCCGCGGATGATGAGGTCCTTTATGCGCCCGGTGATTTTGACGAAGCCGTTGGCGGTCATCATGGCCTCGTCGCCGGTCTACAAGTATTTTTGTTAGAGATGTTGGGAGAGGAGGTAGTATGGAGTTGGGGCACTAACATGCATCCAGCGTTTTCCTTCGGAGCAGACTTTGATGGCTTCATCGGTGCGGACCGGGTCGCCGTAGTAGCCGGTCATGACCGAGTATCCTGTTACTGCGAGTTCGCCTTTTTCGCCGATAGGAAGGATCTTGTTATGGTCGTCTTTGTCCACTACCTTGACCCTGGAATATTCATCAGCATTTTTGCTCGTCTTTTCTAGACATGGAGACTTACTCGACATTATCCAGCACAGTTCCAACACTGCTCGTCCTCATCTCCATGTCCTTCTCCAAACAATGCGTCATGAGCGATACCGGCGACGTCTCCGTCATGCCGTAGCAGATCGTCAACTCGTTCAGTCCCAACTCCCTCTCAATGCGTTTCATCAACTCCTCTGGCACCGAGCTTCCCGAGGCGATTCCTGTCCGCAGGTGTGTCTTCTTGAATCGCTCCCTCAGCTCGGGGTTGTGATGTAGCAGTTCCAAGCAAGCTGTAAACATTGTCGGGACTCCATGCAGAGCAGTGCAGTTGTGCGCAGCTACGGCTTCGAGTGTGAGGGCGGGATTAAAGGATTCGGAGGGAAAGACGATGGCGGAGGCGTGAGTTGTGCAGGCGAGGAAGCCGAGGACGGAGCCAAAGCAGTGGAAGAGTGGAGGGGGGCAGCAGACAATGTCGTTTTCGGTTAGGAGCATGCGGTCGCCGATGGATTTGCCGTTGTTGAGAATGCCTTTGTGGGTGAGCTGGGCGGCTTTGGGCGAGGAAGTGGTTCTGTGGCCAATTTGTTAGTTTCCGGAGCCTCTTTCCCCCGCCAGCCCATCCTTGTCCCTCTGGAGGCTCCTCTCTACAGGGAGAACGTACCCACTCGTAAATTGGATATTCACAATCTCATCTGGGTGCAGCTTCTCACTGAATCCCGCCAATCCCAATTTCGCCAATACTCCCCCCACTGCATCTTGCCCATCTCCAAGGACATCCTCATACCGTCCAGCTCCCTTCAGATGACTGATGTCCACCCCATCCGCTGTGTTATCCACAATCGTCACCGACCGCAAACTCGGGATATTTTCTGATGTCGGCGAAGTAGCAAGTGTAGGAATAAGATTGAGGAGTAGTGGGATGTTTGGGCGAGGCTGTTTTCGAGGCAATTTCGTTTCGGCGGAGAAGATGAGATGCGAGCAGGAGAGATGGAGGAGAGCGGAGGTGATTTGTTGTTCCTGTTTGCTACAGTGTCAGCCATCGTCTGATCTCCCCAAATCTCAAGTTGACGTTCAGATCACTGGAGGGGAGGGAGGAGGATCCACTTACGTTGAAACTGGGGTTCAGTGGCACCAGTACTGCCCCGAGCTTGAAGAGCGCATACTGGATCACCGTGTACTCCGCCGTATTCCCCAAACTAACCGCCACGATATCTCCCTTCTTGACTCCCAAGTTCCGCGCCAATCCAGCAGCGAGTTGTGTCGACTGGGTGTGTAGCGCATCGTAGGTGAGGGTCTTGTTCTGGTGGTGCGAAATCACTCTGTGTAATCGATGTCGTCATCAGTCAAAGTCGGTTTGTTGGATCGGGGAGCAAACATACGCATTGCGGTCGCCAAACTGTCCTGCAATTCCCGCCAAATGGTCTCCAAGGGTGATGTCGAGCAGTGGTGTTGTTGCGCCTTTACTGTGAGAGAGGGTGAGAAGCGATCGTGAGTGTGGTTGCAGAAGGCGGGGATTGCGGGTTGTGCGGAGGAGAGAGCGGAGAAGGGTTGGGCGCATTATCAGTCGGTGTCGTTTTCGTCAGCTTTGGGTATCACGGGTATCGAGTAGAAACAAAGAAAGACAAAGAGGTATCGTATCGTGCTGAAAGGAACAAAAAGAGAAAGAGAGGAAGAAGGAGAAAGGGGAAGGAGGGTATGGTATATGCATCTCTTGTGCTCTGTCCCACATGTGGAGTATGTACGAATACCGAGCCTGAAAACACTGTGGATCCTGCACATCACCAGCTGCGACATCTGTCCTCAGATCCAAGAGGCCTGCTGCCTGCCCCACATCGCTTGTGCCTTCGAGGAGCACAAGTCAAGATTCGAGTGCGGAGATGCTAAACTTTATTAATCCCACAGAAGCCCACACTGCGCTTCAGGTGCCACAAGCCTCAGAAACCGAAGTTTTGATTGGCTCAGAACGTCGTTTCCCCACACTGTCTAAAATAGTTAAGGGGAATGTGGGGTTCGGCTAACGTCGGGATCGGAAAGCCGAGCCAGATAAGGCGTGTCCCTGAGCACACTAGGCGACTTTGGCCCTAAAGGGACCCACAACGACAAGACGTCATGTTTCTGGAACTCCACTGGCACCATCGAGATGCACTTGAAGTCGTTCATAACCCGGAGGTTTCCCGACAACAGTGGGTCCAGGTAACGACGTTGCGGAAGCGGATACCCACCAGGAAACAGTCTCACACAAGCCATTTCCAAGGACTCGGGCTCATGAACTCCGCAAACGCTTCAACGCAGCCATCTGGCTGATACCCCTTGCGAGACTCCAGAAGTTACCTTTACAGCAGAGATGGCGGCTTCTGTACCACAATGTCCTGCCGTCAAGATCTTGAGGATCCTTCGAAAAGAGGTTCGCCATTCCGAAGAAGTTAGTATCACCCATCCTCCAGATGGTAATAGAGCACTGACAAACAAACCAGCCGTCGCAACGATCCTTATAACGCGAAATCCGTACCAATTTCGAGGAATTCGGAACGGCGGTATGAGAGAAACTTTGTTGATCCTCTTGTCGATGATGGGAAGCTGGTGAGCATTGCAAGCAGCCAGTGCGGTACAGAAAGCGAATTATGCGTTGATGAAGGAACAGGACGAGTAAACAACTGAGCAGGTAAGCTCAGGAAGCCGCAAGGGGCACGAACGACAAGCTGGTGGTCGTGCCACAGATTTCGAAAGAGGGGAGAACGAGCCTTGATGGAGTCGACGATGGCGAAAACAAGAGTAATTGCGGGTATGGTGATGTTTGGCGACTTGCTGTCTGCCTGCCAGTTGCAAGAAGCTTGGAAAGAGGAAAGAAAGAAAAGAAGAGAAGTGAGATTGATGAGGAAGGAGCTTGACAAGCGAGGAAGGCGGAGGCATTACCAGTTGCCAACGGATCTAATCGTGCAGATAATCTATTTGCTGCCTCGGAGAAGCCCGGCGCGTTGGGAGGCTCCACTCAGCTCACCACAACAAGCCCCACGTTCAAGGAGGTGGGACGTTTTCACTGAAAGCCATTGAGCCGGGCCTTGTGAGTTTCCCAAACATCCTGACCGCTGAAACCCAACACACTCTAGAAAACACCAAGTCTACTTAGTAAGTTGATTCGGAACCGAAAGTCGCTGCGCGCGCTTATCAACCTCACGTCGTCGAGCTCGTCTTCATACTCACCTGCACAACGTGTTTCTCGTCACGGTGACTCCTTCAACGTCGGCATCTTCGTGTCGTTCCAGTCTTATTATTCTTTGCTCGCTCTGCGCCCCGCCACTGCTCTTCAGATCTTTTCGACCTCTGCACCAGCTTGTCGCCTCTCTCACCCATACACCATCATACTTGACTGCTACGAAGGGACCAGTGAATTCATGAAACCGAAGTCCACAGGGATAGAGTCGAAGAAGATATCGACAAGAACTCACCTAGTTTGGTGAGAGCTGCAGGTGGAAGCGTGAGCAACCGCATACTTGTTGGGAAATGAGTTTCCCATGGTGATCTTGGAGCACTTTGACATGGGCTTCAAGTTGTTTGAGGCTTTAGACCGGCCTCAGATTGATGTTGTCGACGGGGCAAGTGCGTCAGCCAGCTTATCAAGTAGTGGATCGATCGTTGGACATCGCTCTCAAGTCTCAGGCAGTTATCTCATCTATCTCCGTATCTTGCCTCGGACTATATATGACAAGTCTTTCTTTGGTCATGACGTCATCCGAGTTCTATTTACCAAGCAAGAGATCAAATGTGAGTTCACTTGCAGCCACAAATGAGAATACAATTGTACAAAGATGACAGGTACGTAGTACGGAAAAAGGAAGCTGATATATTCGTCCACCTCCTCCAAAACCAACCCCAAACTCCAACCAGTAAGAATTAAACACTAACGCTTGTAGACTCCAAATCCACCCTTGAGCAGAAAGCAGTGCAAGCAGCAATACCAGCACTGGTCTGAAGTCCAGCAGCAATACCCCAGCAAGTGTATCTAATAGCCGGGTGAGGAATGCGTCTGCAGATCCACTCGAAAGTCTCCATGCCGGCCTTGCAAGCCGACTTGCACTCGGCCTTGGTGAGGTCGCGCTTCTCGAAGACGTTGGATTCCTCGGCGTTGACGAGGCAGGACTTGATGGCTGGGCCGGAAGCCTCGAGTTCGGCGAGGGAGGCGAGGAACTCGTTGTAGTATGGGAATGGCTGAGCGACAGCGACCTCTTCGGTGACTGGAGCAGCGGATGGGAGAGCCGAGGCGACGGTGGCGAGGGCGAGGACGAGTGGGGCGACGGAGAACTTCATTTTGGTGACTGTGGAGCTGTTAGCCTGAGGATATGGGTAGAGAGTCGAGTGGGAGAAGACTTGCTTGAGATGAGGATAACGAAGAGTTAACTTGTTAGGCTGGCGAGGAAGCTTGTTGCTTTGGGTGCTTGCTGAGGAGGCTGGGTTGATATTTATCTTGCTCTGAAGCTCATCTTCGCCGGCTCGACGATATCCGGTGCTTCGGATGCGCTGTGATGGTTCTCGAAGTCTCGAGCGAGGAGGCTTCTCTCACATTCTCCAGGCTGCAGGTTGCTTCACTAAAATGCAATGATCGTGTCTGGATTCAACTAAGAGCCACACGTGGAGTTGAGAAATGGACATTGCCGGGGTTTGTCGTCGAAGGCTCTAGATGTCCACATACTCTCACGATCGGAATAATCAGAGCCGTTGTCGACCGGTGTGGATGCAGGCACAGCGTTATGTCTTTAGCTAATCTTCATTACAAAATGCTCATCATGGAGTGAGTTGCCGTTCCGTTCTCGGTATCTTGGCCCACGACCGGTCGTCTGGGCGTTCGTATCGCAGATGGAGGCTCTGTGGAGGACGTTGAGAGCCGAATTCAGCCCGAGCCGGGCCCAAGTTTTGCTGTGATTAGGTAACTTCAACGTTATTGTAACTGGCCGGAAGCTCAACAGGATGATAATGTCAATTGAGCCTGTCAGTGTACATAGAGACTGTTTTTGAATTTCTTCTGAGCTTGAGAGTATTAAGCAGTAGCTAGTTGTCGAGCTCGATTACCCCAGCGTAAATTCCCCTGGACAACGTTAACTCGCATGGCAAAGATCTTCAGGAACAACCGGCCCCGGGCCACGTTTCTCACGCCCTTCTACATATCAATCAACTCGATCATGAGGTCTTGCCGATTTCTTGCTTGCTTTAAGATCGAGACTTGAGACCGTTGCTGCGCTATCTTTCGCCCTGTGGTTCCAAACATGCCATCTACATAAAATATGTAGAGTGCATGTACACCAAAAAGGTAGAGTGATTATAATATTAGTAGATTGAAATAATCAGTGTTTTGCGTCCACCCCCCGCCATCTCATGCCCCCATCTAGCCTTTACCGCCTAAGCGCTTTAAATGCGAATCAGTCGCCACTAGCAAGAATTCTGAATGTATAACGTATATAGGTAGAATGAAAAGTAGCGGTTTTTACCTGTATATCAGATATATTCAATCTACATTGATCAGTCTACCATAAAAACTCCATTTGGCGTTCTACAGTATGAACCAGCCGTGGTTTACTACACAGTCTGTAATATACTTCTTACATTCTACAGGCTGTAATTGAACCGCTTGATACATAGCAATGCAGTATACACACTGTGTTCTTCATCTTACTATCTACATAAAGCATTCTACATATTGATAAATCAGTAGTGTAGCCCTTAAGCGGTAATCTACATGCATGGTAATCTACATATCTAGTATAAGGCTTGCTTTAGAGGTCGAAGGTAGAGGGGGGGTAAAATATGATGGTTAGCTCGGTTCTGGACTTGACAACACTATGTCATCTACCTTTGGGATTTTGTGTGGGAGAGGAAGAAGACATAGCAGAGGTAGATAGCATAATCATTAAGAAAAGCCAAGTTTTAGTGTCATTTTAGAAGTTTGTATGGCATGCCATCTACATCTTGGCACTAGGTAGAGGACATGCCATACAAACCGTGAACCACAGGGTTCGGCAGCACTAGTCGGAGATTTAAGCTTCCTCGGCTCGGATCTTTTTTCGCCCACGCCATCTGAAACAGGCATGGATCAATGATGCGAGTCATTAAGGCCTAGTTAACTGGATTTGGCTTCTCGGAACACTAATTTCTGAACTCAGATGTGAATCTGGAGCTTATCGCTCGTCCTAGATACACTACATACGAAAACGTCTGCTACTGCAATGATGTCAGATAATAAGCTTCAAGTTAAACTCGGAGTGGGATATGTAATGGGACGAACTGGTAAATGTTAATTGCAATCGGCCGAGTAAATTGGGGGTCAGGAATGCATGCCAGTGACTGGCATGGCCATCCGTAACTCGAAAGTTGTCGACTCGGGCTGGCACGACTCATCCGAGTCGTTCCGAATCGAGTACTATACTCGAGTGATCAGGGAGCGGCATGATTATTCTTCGGCGGCTCATATTTCGTTCTTCAACATCTACTACTTGGTAGATCCATTTCATAGAGAGGATTTGATATAAAGCCTGCTAAGATTTATTTTGTCACAGGCATACCTGCTGCAGCCTGAGATTGTTGATCAGTTTAGTAGGCCTGTGGCTGGTGTTGGCGACATGTGGCGGTGCCAATGCTTGCTAGCAAAATCGATTTCGTCACTTCTATTCTTAATTCTTCCACGCATCCTCAGCAAACCACAACATAGTACCACGATGACATCAAGTTCGCACCCCATTGCGATTACGATTGAAGTATTGATACTGGTGGTAATTTCACACTCTTCGGTAGGATTGTACTAGTAATGTTCAGCTAACGAACTGCCAAAAAAAATTAAAAACCCCTTGTGTTAACGATCTGGCCTGTGCTACAGCTGTACAGCTCATATGCATGCAGACATGTCGACTTCAGGCAGCACGCCAGCAAACCCATCTTGAATTACTTCGTTAGGGCACCCATTCATTGCTGAAGGAGGCATGTTTGATCGCAAAGGAAACTCCGGAAGTCTCCACGGCCCGCCCGTGCAAATTGATACGATTCAGTCCCCGAAGAAGAGCTAGAAGCTTCGAAGTAACTCTCGCACGACAAACCCGCTTGGCCTCGGTCTTGGACTTTTGTGGGTGTTGCTACGTGGATGACGCGTCAGGAGGCCTGTAAGACTACATCGTTACAGAGTGGTAAAGCATGTTACAGTAGCAGGGATGATGGTTGGTTGCAATCTACGGTATGCATGGGAAGCTGCAGTGTTGAAGTCAAGCTAACCGAACCTCACAAGGCACCAATGCAGTCAGCTTCGGTTACCCGTCCACACCGGGATATAGTGCAGTATACCGGCAACCATTCTTGCGGAACTTGGATGCTCGTATCCGTAATTTATGGATTCCAGCAACTTTAAAAGCACGACTCTTCCCTATGGTAAAAAAAAAAACCAGGATCCGCTTGGATAAGCAAACCAGGAACCAACCGACCTGCCGAAGCGGAAATACACCAAGTAAGCCACTGTTTTTTGGGTGTAAAACCAGGCAGAATTCCAGGACAAATACCAGGAACCGCTATCAGGGTTAAGCTAAATAAACCAGGATCTGCTTATTTTTGCTTAAGCATTAAGTGCTTGTAAAAAGCACATCTTCATTTCATTGAAGGACAAATGCATCAAGAGTTGAACTCTTGACCTCAAGAGTAGTTTCATGCCATGCTGGTCAGAATAAAGACCACATTGCCGTTCAACCATGCTCTCTTACATGCTTTTGAGTTGCTTTTGTTTTAATAAGAGTCTTCCTTTTCTTTCTATATCACTCGCATGAGTCATCAGCGACTTGTTGACACTGTGGCCACTATTTCTACCACCATCACACCCCCGCATCTTCGCTTTATATTCAACAACCAACAATCCACTTGTCTATCAAATGACATAGACAACCGGCCTTGCTTACCGCTTAGAAGTTGTTATTCTTTAAGCATCATGGACTTTGAATCTGTCCCTAGGAACGCCCGGGCCGGAAGCTTGACAAGTACTGTAAACTCATGGCCGGCGTTTCTGGCCTCGCGTTCCTGGTATCTGCTTAAATTCCTGGTTCCTGGCCTCAAGTTCCTGGTATCTGCTTAAATTTCTGGCTCCTGGCCTCGAGTTCCTGGTTCCTGGTCTCGAAATCCTGGTTCCTGGTCGGATTCCTGGTTCCTGATTGCCTTTTGACTTCGCGTTCCTGGTTCCTGGTCGGATTCCTGGTTCCTGGTTGTCTTTTGGCTTCCAGTTCCTGGTTCCTGGTCGGATTCCTGGTTCCAGACTTGAGTTCCTGGTGTTTGCTTAAGCGGATTCCTGGTCTACACCAAAACCTTTAACCATAGGGTCTTGCCCTTTGGATACAGTTTCACGTTTTCACGCCGAAAGCTCGCCATGGTTCTGTTCTCTCACACGAAGACGCTCATCGGAGCCTCGGTCTTGATCGGTCTTGCAGCTGCTTCTGCACCGGACGGGAAGCCAACGAAGGGTCCATCATGCCGATATCTTCCAGGCGACGCCAAATGGCCAAGTATTAAGGAATGGAATCACCTCAACAAGACTGTTGGCGGTCGACTTTCGAAGACGGTGTCGATAGCGGATGTGTGTTACGAGCCAACATACAATGCCGAGAAGTGTGCTGCTGTTTCGGCTGGATGGGCCTTCACGGATACCCAGTGAGTTGTGACTATTTCACTCCTCTCAGATTCGCTAACTGAGCAATGTTAACAGTGTTCGTGATCCGGCGTCTTTCACAAATCCAATCTATCAGAATCGGACCGATCCCTTTCAGACTTCTCGGCCTACCTCTCTGGGTCATCTTCCAGTTTACAACATCGATGTTCGATCTGCCCGCGATGTTGCTGCAGGAATCAAATTTGCTCAGAAGAACAACATCCGGTTGACCATCAAGAACACCGGCCATGACTTCCTCGGGAAATCTGCTGGTGCTGGTGCTCTCAACCTTTGGACACACAACCTCAAGTCCCTCTCGATCCTCGATTACAAGTCGAAGCACTATCGCGGCAAGGCCATTCGAATGGGAGCAGGTGTTCAAGGATTCGAGGCATTCTCTTTGGCTGCACAGAACGGACTGCGGGTTACTGGCGGATCCTGCCCTAGTGTGGGACTTGCTGGTGGATATACACAGGGAGGTGGACATGGTGTCCTGAACAACAAGTACGGTCTTTCAGCCGACCAGGTTCTAGAGTGGGAAGTTGTCCTTGCCGATGGTCGCCACGTCGTAGCAACTCCCACCAACCAGCATAAAGACCTCTACTGGGCGCTCTCTGGCGGTGGCCCAGGTACATTCGGAGTTGTCCTCTCTATGACTACCAAGGCCCATCCAGATGGCATCGTCAGTGTCGTCTCCTTCACCTTCACCGACGCCGGCATCTCCCGTGACGACTTCTGGTCCACCCTAACCGCCTTCCACGCCGGTCTCAACACAATCCACGGTGCAGGAGGCCAAGCAATCGTCACCATCGCCAACGGCAACACATTCATCCTCAACGGCGTCACCTTCCCGGACCGTGACGAATCCCACGTCCGCCAACAAATTGCCCCCTGGCTCGCCTTCCTCGACTCCAAAGGCGTCACCTACACCCCCACCTTCACCACCTACCCCTCTTACTTCGAATTCTACCAAGCCCTCTTTGGCCCTCTTCCCAACGGCCTCTTCCCATCTGCACAACTCAGTGTCTCCCGCCTCGTCCTCCCGGAAGTCATCGAGAAGAACAACACTGCCCTCACGAACGCTCTCCGCAAAGTCGGCGAATCAGGCCCCTTCTTCCTCGCCCTCTCCTCTCTCGGCCTTCCAAAACACACCGGCCCCGCCAATGCCGTCCCCGAGAACTTTCGTCGTGCTGAGACACTCTGGGTTACGACCTTGCCGTGGGATTTCAGTATTCCGAGAGAGGAAATGGAGGCTTGGGGCGAAGATTTGCTGAACCGAGTGCTGCCGATTATGGAGGAAGTTACGCCAGGAGCGGGTGGGTATGGAAATGAGGGGAATGCAAGGCAGGTTGATTGGAAGGAGGCGTTTTATGGGGAAACGTATGCGGAGTTGTTGAGGGTTAAGAGGAAGTATGATAGGGAGAACTTGTTTTATGCTGTTACGGGAGTGGGTAGTGAGGGCTGGGGTGTTGGTGGGGATGGGAGGATGTGTAGAGCTTGAGTGGTATATTCATTTGACATTTGCTAGGCTGGCAAAAACAAAAATCCATACAAAAGGATAGCCCCTTCGGATACCGGGAATCGAACCCGGGTCTTGTGAGATCTTCAGCCTGTAACGCAGTACATACTCATTGAGAGTCACAAATGATAGCCACTACACTATACCCGATCACTGTGCTGTGTCCCTTTACGCAAAAAATAGATCTAATTCATAGACGATCTTCGATGGAGAAAACGATACCGTCAACTCCCCGCCATGGGCATGTCGACTCGGAGGCCAAAAGGAAACCCTCGGCGGGGGTCGAACCCGCACCCTTCAGATGCCACAGTAGTTATTTGGTAGAAGTCTGACGCGCTACCATTGCGCCACGAGGGCTGAGATGATCATCTTCCGGCTCAGCTGTGTGCCACTGTCATTTAAGAGGTCGCGAACTGATCACATTTCTTCCTGTTTATTTATGACAAAACGAAGAGTCAAGAAGTAGTCAGTATTCTTCTTTAGGCTTTAACGACATTCGGAACTCGCCATCCTGACGTTGGGATTTCCCACTTTCGGAATTACACTTTGTAATTAATAAAGTGACACGAGATCGCTAAATTGTACCGTAGTATTTCGACCGGAGGCGCGCACGTGAATTTTTCCTTGGCTGTGCGGAGAGTAGATGTTACCGTTACTGGTGACTGCATCTAACTCTACCAGGAAGAAGTTAAACCTTATTAGGGGTTTAGCTTGACCTGGTCACGGTGCGGAGGGCATTTGTTACCGTTACTGTTACCAAATATAGGGCAGATTTTGGCCAAAATGTTACCGTAACGCGCCTCCGGTCGAAATGATACGGTAGTGGGACCTCGCTAAATGGTTCGAGATTAGCGAGGCGTTCGCCCCACTCAGTCCTTCCGTTACAGGTGGCAGAACCACTAACTATACTGGTGACTTAATCAACAAGTAGTTAGTCTTCCAAATACTTCTCCATGTACTGTATTCCACAATTCGTAAGGCGGCGTCACAATAGAGAGTTTCCGAAAGTTGTTCTGGCTCCAAATCGGCCTGACCCGCACTGTTTAAATTAGAGCCAGAGAGTTTCCGAAGCAACTCAACAACTCCAAATTTTGGAGGTTCCAGATTGGCTCCAAAACAGCCGTTATAGAGCCAGACTGGCTCCAAACTGATCTTCGGGTCAATTCTGGCTTTAAAGATCTAGGCACGCGGGTCAAGATTTGGAGCCAGAACTGTATTTCGGAAACTCTCTAATTCAATTGACGGATTACTGCAGTTTTATGCGTTTATGACGTCCTAAGCGCTAGCTGTGGCTTGTGAGTGGCTTAGCCGCTTTATCGCTAAGGGCATCGCTAATCGTAATCACAATTAGCGATCTTTTGGCCACCACTCGCTAAACCTCAACACTATCTCGACATCTCACATTTCAACCATCAGCACGCGGAGTCATAGTCTCACATTTCGGTCGGAATCTCCCTTGATGAACTTAGCTACAACTTGGAGAATCGAATCACAACTGCGCAAGTCGAAAGCCGCAGAATCGAAGCTTGAACGTCGCCAAACATGCTTTCGACAATGTGGACAGCAAATGCGCGACCCAAAGGAACAGCTTGGGACAAGACAGAAGGCAGAGCGCTGGTATAATATGAACCCATCAGTGAATTGACATGTTTCGGAATACTGACTCCAAGCTTAGAAACCTGTAACTTTCGAAGATTTCAAATGCACAGGCGTCGCAGCACCCGAAGGAAGCGATCAAGCGGTTCTTGAAGCGTCATTTCGCATCGATGTCCTCTTTCGAGCAACGTTCATACCGATATCGCATTTCTAAAGAGTCGGTAATGTCCGGTCAGGCGGATCACCCAATATCAAGATTCTGGGAACACGCCTAAGGACAGATAGAGCAGCAGGCTTGCCGTTCTCTGCCACGTCCAAGCACGGCTTTCCAGTTCGCCTACTACGCGACCGAATCTGACGACGGAGTCCTAGACAGTAAACCGCCCGCAGCTCTAGGTCGATCCCTGCCAGTTTGAGAATCACGAAGGGATCCCGAGCGTTCCCACTCATCTTGAGGTTCTACAAATATCACGATGGTAAGATGACTCGGACCCAGCCTTCCAGGCTCAGAATTTGGCGGAAAATCAACACTACTACCTACTGGGCCGCATATAGGGTACACCGAAGCAAGGGCGGTGAGGTTGCAAAGAAAGAATCTGAGCCAAGTCAACAACTTTGTGGTCCCGTTCCGTCTTGCTCCTAGCTGTTGGCCAGGCAAATTTTAAATCCGTCTAGCCTCCAGTAAGACAGGTGTACAAGATAGCGATCTCTAGACTGTCACGGTGTTGCAGTGGTACGGACTTCCAAAATTTCGTTTGCATTTCATTAACCCCGCTTGCAGAAATACAGTGGCTAACTTTTACCATTACTGCCCCAGAATATCGGCCTGCTACACTTCCAATTCCCCACGCTTTCTGCAGAAGCAACACATCAACCAGCTCCAACTCAGCACCATCGAATCCCCAACCGAGTCCAGCGACCCACCTTCAGTTACCAGTCCGCCTTCAAGTTGCAGGGTATATTCTGAGTCTCTCGTGGACCTTTGATTTCAGATCCACAGCTGGCAGCGAGAGCAATGCTCTGAAAGGGAAGATCGGAAAGCCAGAAAAGTCCATGGGCAAAGCGAATATTACGGTACTCGAAAGGGGGTAGAAACATGACAACTTGGGCGACCTGGCAGCAGAACTACACTGGAAACGGACTGGAAAGGACAACGGCCATTAGTTCAATTCATCCCAGACTCTCAGTTCTCAAACGTAGGACCTCACGCTAGATTGTTGGGCTATATACGAAGTCAATGCTTGCTATCCTTCCTGTTATGTGATTCGGACAAGGTATACGACATGCCGGCAAATATGTAGCGGACTTGCGACTTCGACCAGGGAACTGAGAGGCGCTGCTAATGATTGCTAGCGAAGTCGGGAACATCAGCATTTCCGGAACTATGTGCTATGCACCCAGCCTAAAGTCGATACCAGCCTATGCGTTGAGAGTGTTATACACTGGAACACCGGAACTGCGAGAGGAGCGAGCCGTTGGTTCGGAGTGGCCAAGAAGAGTTCGCATGTACTGGCATTGGGGATTCGATTAGGGCGTTTTGCTACTAGATGATAAAGGTCAGTATGCACACCAACACTCTTGTCCTCCAGCTCCTGGAACCCAGACCAAGTAGAAGCACTTGCACTTTTGTTAAGACCCAGGTACTCTTACTTTTGTGGAGCTTTGCTGAACTTGGGGAGCTTGACAGCCGTTTCGTTCTGTTAGGAACTCTTTGGGTGGACAACTAGCCAGGTGCGAATCCAACTGAGAGGGTTGAGTAAGACTCATGCCACTTCTGGGAGGTAACTGAGAGGCTGTCTGTCGTGTTTGCTACCTACGTCAGTATGCGCTTTGCAAGCTTTGTCATATCACACATTTTGGTGGTCCCGGTCATTGTCTTTTAGAAATCGGTAGCTTCCGTTTGCTCGATCTGTAATTCCGAATTCTACTACGCTATATCCTCCAACTCAAGGGCCCAGAGCAGGCTCCGAGCGTTAGAAATCATTACGTGTGCTTGATTTTGTTTGTTGTTTACCCGAGAAGGGGATTTGTAAGGTGTTGGACTCGTAAGGGATCTCTTACCGGTATTACAAATCCTCTAAAATCTGGGGCCTCCAGTGTGTTTATGCGTTTGCATGTTGCACCGGCGGATTCCTGGCGCAACCTGGATGAGAAGGTCTACGACTTGTAAGCTATATAAGCAGAGTTATTCTATAACAAAGCGCTCAGACCAGGCTATTTCGTTCGTATGCAACGGATCACTGCTTCACCGGCGATCTCAAGTACAAACGAATGAATGCTACTCCTTCTGTAATCGAACTCAAGAGCTAAAGTCTGGGCTTAGAGGAGGTGGAAGTACGTAACAGCAGTGAAGGAGCCCGCAGTCTTGAGTTAGGCCCCACAGGACGCTGGACGTATAAGTAGAAGCCGCTTTCGCTCATATTATAGAAGTATTGGATTCGCTCTATTCTTACTATTCTCTCCGCCGGAGCTTCATCAACTCACACATTCGCCATTCCACTTGGCCTTGCATTGATTGCGCCCCTCTCTCTCAGATCCGCCTTGCACTCTTCACTCGAGAAGCCTGCACTATCTGCTGCACCTGCTCCTTTACCCCTCCTCTCGCTCCTACTGAGTCCTCTTCCGTCAGAGTTTGTCGCCTTTTCAACTTCTCCACGGTCACTGTGACGTCGGCTTGTAGCTTGGGGTTGCGAAACGTTCGAAACTTCGCTTGACGTTAAGCCAGAACTTTTATCTCTCTCCCTCTCCTACGCATCTTCTCGCAATAATGTCATCAGGCCAAAACTTGCCTCCGATTACAACGATTACAAGGTTTCTAGATTTGTTTGGAGCCACACCCCCACCTGAGACCCTTTCGGAAAACTTGCGGCTTCCAGCTCTTGAGAATGACCCTGTGGCCCAATTGCTAAGGTGGTGTACATATGTTAAGCAGATTATGACGTTTCAAATGACGAATTCTAAGAGATACAGCGGAGATATGATCTTATCCACCATGTGACTCGGAGATACAAGCAATTTGGAGATGTTATTGTCGATTTGCAGACCCCACTTGTCAGTAGGTAACTCCCGGGAAGTCTTTGGGAATTATCATTCTTACAGGCCGCTTATGGCCATGGAGGATTCTAGAAGATCTAAGGTGACGCGTGAGCGTGTTGTTTTGATTTTGAATTGTTTGCAGCACTGCAGTCGCTTCAATCCACATCAACATCGCAATATTCTAAGACCAAACAACACATCAAACCTGCCAGTCTACTACTTCGCTCTCAGGACCTCGTACTCTCAAGATCTTGCTCTCAAGACCTCGCCCTCAGGACCTCGCCCTCAAGATCTTGCTCTCAAGACCTCGCCCTCAGGACCTCGCCCTCAAGATCTTGCTCTCAAGACCTCGCCCTCAGGACCTCGCCCTTAGGACCTCGCCCTCAGGACCTCGCCCTCAGGACCTCGCTCTCTCAGGACCTCGCTCTCATAACCTCGCTCTCAGGACCTCGCTCTCTCAAACCCTCACTCTCAGGACCTTGCTCTCAGGACCTTGCTCTCTCAGGGAAGTGCTCAGGATGTTGCCCTCAAAAGCTCGCTGTAAGTCCTTCTTCCTTGTACCACACTATTCTAACTCGCTTAGAACTTGCTCTCAGGACCTTGCTTTCAGGACCTTGCTTTCAGGACCTCGCTCTCAGAACCTCGCTCTCTCAGAACCTCGCTCTCTCAAACCCTCGCTCTCAGGATCTCGCTCTCAGGATCTCGCTCTCAGGATCTCGCTCTCAGGACCTCGCTCTCTCAAGGAAGTGCTCAGGATCTTACCCTCAGAAGCTCGCTGTAAGTCCTTCTTCTCTATACCACACTATTCTAACTCGCTTAGAACTATACCTTTTTTAAACTACTAGGTTGACGCTTATTCCGAACGCACCTCTACATCTTAAGTACTTCTCTTTGTATCTGTAGTTTATCACAATTTCAAGTATTAAATAAAATGCGATGCCTATAACATGACTGTGTCTTATCTCTTATGTAGCTTTACAGAGAAACCCAGCTACTTATGCTAACGCTTCTGTACTATGTGACATACATTGACTTTACCTTTACTTTACCTATATAAGCGTGCCACATATAAAGCAGACATGGAAGTACGAAATAGAATCTTATTTGTACAGGGCCATTGGGCTACCGGGATGAGGCGCTTCTCCGTCAGAAGAGTGCTAGTGTAGAACCAGAGACTGTGGAAGAGGGTGGCCAGCTGATTCTTGGAGGGAGGGAAACTCAAGATGGAAGATTGCCGTCTATTGCAGAGATATTGGAGGACTTCCCGCGGTTCTATAGCACTCTCTTCTATTCACCTTTTTTGCGGCCAAAATACAGAAGTTTGGACGTCCCCAGAAGTTTGATGGGGTAAGGAGCTAGAAGTGAAGCGAGGGATGCCGAAGCCGAGTTGGGGAAAGCTGAGCGACAAACTCACCAAAAGCTTCACCCCCCAAGAACATCGGGCCTTTTTAGAGGCTTTGAAGAGCTCTATTTGGGCTCTGAATAGACTGGGGGGTATGCACCCCCCGTCCTATTTAGATTTCACAGGCACCATGTTCTGAACCACAAAAACAGGTCTATTTCGCTTGTATAGAACGGCGGGAAGTCCTCCATTGGATCCTTCATTGCCAAGCACTCGAGTTCTAAGCATAGAGGAACTGAGAGAACGCTACAAAGACCTACCTCCAAGCAGTCCTGACGTGGCACTTGGCGATGGGCGACGAATAGAAGGGATTTTTGACCTGTTTATGGAATGCCCTTTCAACTATCATCACGTCTGGGATTTCGAGAGGTTTAGCAATCCCCGTAAGTATGATCGACATAGCCTAATATTGCACCTCACTACTTCGCGGAGACCAGCCTGTGTTAGCGCTGCTATGCAAAATGGAGAGATCACGGAAGAGAGCCTGGGCGCATACATAAAGAAAACAGAGCTATACACCAACGAACCACATCTTATTTGTCCGGTACCGGGTTGCATGGCGATCGATGGCAGTAGCAGAAAAAAGGCAGTGATCAGAGCACCGGGATTAATACATCATTTAAACACTAAGCATCCAGATTTATACGACGTGCAACACCCCCCTCCTAATCTCAAGCCAACTGAAGATGGCAGCTGGCCTATTCACTGCTACTTCAAAAGCTGCCATCTTTCATTTGTTGGCGTTGAGAAATATCTTTTGCGGGAGTTCCACACTCGTTACTTTCATCCGGAAGGAACAGTTGAGTTTACCATCCCAACTGAGAATAGTAGCGATCCAAATTTGTATAAAACCTTTGTTCTCTTTCGTGAGGAGGTGCACAGTCTCAACTGGCCCATTGATGAGGTTAATAATCTTACTCGTGATGATCCAGCAATAGAGGAAAGGGCAATATATTATTTGCAAAGAAATCGGGCTGCTATCATCGATCTGAATAACAGAACGGCGAGCTCTCAGAGGTAGATTTTTGTCCTTGTTTATGCACGTTTATTTTTCGGTTTTCTGACAGTTTAGAATTAGTCCTTCCTTCGGTTCTTATCTGTGTCTTAGATTTTTTTGGTTTCGCGTAGTAGAGTTTCATCCTGATTTCTGATGATTTCTTTCCCTCTTTTGTTCCTTTTCCCTTGTAGTGTCTCCGAGTCTCATCTGCTTATCAATGGGCAGTAATTGGGCACTTACCTCCGCGGTCCGAGTCAGTTCGTGCCCGTTACTTCGAACTCGCTGTCTTAGAATTAGTTAGCAATTTATCAATTGGGTTTCATTTTCTACTCAAGGTTATGCTCAAGCTTGCTTAGAAGCATCAACTGAATCTGCATTAGCTGCCATTAACTACTTAGTAAGTACATAATTACCCACTGAGTATACTGCCGGCTTTCAAGCCCAATACTATCAGACCGAACTTGAATTCCCTTCTCCAGCATTGTTATGACGTCAGCATTCAGGGTCACATCTACGGATACTTCATATTAATGATTCGTTATGAATGATGGCGGTAATCTAATCCTCCGAGCCCATAAGAGTTCCCAGCTTGACCCTCAATCTTGAGGTAATCTGGAAGATGGGTATTTCGTACTACCATAACGTGAAGGGGGCCATTTTCGAAAATGCACTGCCCAGGCAAAGTACCTACAGATCAGGCCGCAGTAACTCGTTGCTACAGCCTATTAGCTACTTCCAATGCCCTTCAAGGCTTCGACCGCAGTTCTATAAAGGTTCAAAGTCTCTGTAATCTGTACACCAGCTGCTGTAAAAGACGACCCAACCTTATTCGACTCGAATGCACGTCTTGCAGTGTTTGCAACTGCATCCATTGCTCAAGACCATAGTGCTTGTAGCCACATTTTTCCGTGCTAACCAGCCGACATCCCTAACCAGCCGGTGTTCCGTTCTAACCAGTCGGCACCTGCCACCCCCAACTGGTCGGCCGACTGGTTAGTACGGAGCAGGTGTTTCATGATCTTCCGTGGGCGTTAATTCCAAGTTCCGATGACGGGTCTGTCATAGTATGCAGATGTTAGAAGGTTCAAGGGGGTCGAGAAAAACAGTAGACTTACATCCAAACATCAAGTACTCGTACTGCCCACTAACCGGTCCACGAGTTATAACGTTATCCTTGAACCTACTTAGTACTTAGCTTACTATGTCGAACTTTCTGCAGCAGTGATTCTTGAGAGTGTGCGAATCATATATGCATAATACGCAAAGTCGCAGCCTAAAAGAGGACATCGAAGCTTCAACAAATCCTCGGGCCGATAAATCACAAGCTTCTTCTCAACCCCTTTGAGCTCTCCGACCTTTACAGTGACCACACTGCCGCAATTTCTGTAATAGTGCAGGTGGCGTTCTTCCATCAAGAGTCAACTCGTTTAAAAGGAACTTGGTTCCGAGCGCAAGGGAGTAGAAGCTATACAAGGGAGTAGAAGACAGTAATAGCTTCGGCAACCTCAAGCGGTGTTCCTTAAAAGCTTACTAGTGTTTAGTCACCTTTGTAATCATTTATTGACCTCCTCATCAATCGTCGCCTGGAGTTCTAACGAGACGGTTCCGAAAATTCCGGAAGGTAGAAGAAGTCTCGAGGGAGAACGGCAAAGCAAAAAGATGGAAGATTCAAGAGACTCGACCGCTTCGGATACCGGGAATCGAACCCGGGTCTTGCGAGGTCTCGGAGAACGAAGCCTCATATCTGTTGCGAGAAGAATCGATGCTTTCCATTTGGTAGCTAGACTACAGACTATATAGGGGGAGGGGGTCTTCGGGGGGACTCGGGGAACGCCGGGCTGTATCTCCGGCCACCTTAGCCGGCCTTCTTGTCGTCCTACTTGGAGCGTCCGAGACTGGTACTACAACTACTACCCCTCCCCAGGTGTGTTCTTGATGGTGTTGAGGCGCGCGATTCTCCCAATTGGGCAGTAAATAAGTACAAGACATAACAAAAAAGAGAATGGTTACGACAAAGTTGACAAAAGAAATAAGAAATCCTCCATCCATTCCTTCCAAAGATCCGTGGTATCTGGTGGCAGTGTTTCGTCGTCGAATGTGACGAGGTGATAGAGTGTCGAAAGCTGCTGTGCCTCGGGATCTGGGTTATCGGTATAACGCCGTAGCTTATCCGTCAATGTGAGGTTATGGCGAATGTAGTAGTCCTTGAGAAGGCCTGCAGCATTTTGAATGAGGTCTTCGTAGTTGTACCAGCCACTTTCGGCGTCGGGCTGGTCTCGCCATTTGATCCAAAACTTGTAGCTGGGCCTACCTCGACGGTTCCGACGACGGTGACGTTGTATCGCCTCGATCTCGTACTCTGGGCCTCCACGTTGTCGAAGAGGAGGGGGAATGCGGTGGTGAGCCCGGAGGTGTGGTTCCAGCGTATCCGCGAGCGGGGGAGGTTTGAGGCGGAGGCGTGAAACGTTGAATACATTGTGCAAGTTCCAGCTGGTGGGTAGGTCCAACTTTGCAGCGTTTGGCCCTACCATGGCGAGGATCTTGAAAGGTCCGAAATAGCGATGTTGCAGCTTCCGGGATCTGAGGCGACGGTCGACGGCATCAAGGTCATCTGTTGGAAGGGGGTCCAAGTACGTGACAGGGTTGGTGTTGCCGTAGTCAACTGCGAGGTGTTTGGTACTGAGGTACACTTCGTCACCGGTCTGGAAGGGGGAGGGTGTGGTTCTGGGAGCCGCAGCGACCATAGAGGCTTGAGCTGCTTCCATAGTGCTGCGTAGACGAGTAAGGCGTTCATGTTGGGCTTGGACAAAGATCTCTCCGGTGACTACACGCTCGTTAGAGACTGTGCCAGTAGGCGGTAGAAATGCGATATCGAGCGGAGAGTGCGGGGTGTAGCCGAGATCTGCCTCGAACGGCGTCATCTTTGTTGCCGAGTGAATCGTAGAGTTATACACGAACTCCGCCAAAGGCAAGTCAAGATGCCATTCCGCCTTACCGTCAGTGATCCGTGTAACAGCCTTCAGGTAGGTTTGGACAATCGCGTTAGCTTTTTCTCCTTGTCCATCCGTCTGTGGGTGGTATGCTGTAGAGAGACGTAGTAGAGTCCCAATCCGGCTGGTGATATGTTTCCAGGCCTGGCTCGTGAAGCGTGGGTCGCGATCAGTCACAATTTCACGAGGCCACCCATGGAGCCGTACGAGTTCGCGGACCAACATATCAGCAAACTCAGTCGTGGTCAACAACGCCTCTGTACACGGTAAAAAGTGTGCTCGTTTGGTGAGGGGATCAATGATAGTCATTATTGCGTCATAACCCGGATGGCCGGGGGCGGAGGGAATCGTCAACGGAAGTTTGGTGATGAAATCGATGTTAACTCGCTCCCACCGGCCTGTAGGGATTGGCAATGGCTGAAGTTCGCCGTACGGCTTGATGTTGGCAGCTTTGACTCGTAAACAAGTATCACACCGTTGAATATACCGTTCAACATCTCGAGCAAGGTTATTCCACCAATAACGACGCCGGAGGTGATCGATTGTTTTATGGTGACCACCATGCCCAAATGCATCGTGGGCTTCGCCCATTAGGAAGTGCCGAAGTTGTGAGTCGTCTGGGATGATCAGTTTGCCAGTGTAGCGGTGGTAGAGCAGTTTATTTGGGGCTTCGTGATCTGTAATCGGTTCCAGCACTGGTACAATCCGAAGGTCGTAGGTCTTTAAAGCATGGTAACGAGCTTTCCTCCATAAGCGGTGTGCTGGAGCGGCAGCTTGTGCGAGTTGACGGTTGAATTCTGTGGTGATGTCGGCAGCTTCCAGTAAGGTGATGACTTTGGCGAGGAGTTCATCTTTGGCGTAGGCTGTGGAAATAACGTCGTGTAGATCCGTTTCCTCTTGGGCCTCAAGTGCGTGAAGTGCCAACCTACGTACTATGGGAGGCTCGCGATAGTCAGGCCGTCGACTTAACGCATCCTGGACGTAGTTTTTCGCACCGTCGATGTGGTGAATGTCGAAATCGTACTCCATGAGCGGCTCGAGAAAACGCATTTGTCGGTTTGTAAGGCTGGACTGCTTCATAGCATGCTGTAATGTCTTATGGTCGCAGAAGACAGTTACTTTGGCGATGGATAGATAATGGTGCCAGTGCTGCATAGCATCCTTGATAGCCAAAAGTTCGCGTTCGTAGGCCGAATACCGTGTTTCTGGACCGTTAAGCTTGCGGGAGTAGTAGGCTATCGTACGCTCTTCAGATCCATTCTGTAGCTGTCGAAGGGTTGCACCTAATGCGTACTGTGAGGCGTCAACATAAACGATAAAAGATCGGTTACCAGGTTGTGGTGCTACGACGACTGGTGATGCTGTGAGGGATGCTTTGAGGGTGGTGAACGCTTGATAATGGAGGTCTTGCCAGTGAGCGGTAAAGGCTTTAGGACGAAGGTGTACAAGGTCATAGAGGGGGGCGGTAATGGCGGCGAACTGGTGAATGAAACGGCGGTAGAAATTCGCTAATCCTAAGAAGCCGGCAAGATCGCGGCCGGTGGTCGGGGTTGGCCATGAAGAAATAGCATGAATTTTGGCGGCTTCCATATGGATCCCATCTCCGTCAAGAACATAGCCCAGGAATGTCGTGGATTGCACTGCAAACTCGCACTTATCTGGCTTCAATTTGAGCCCAGCGTCGTGCAGGGTCTGGAGAACGGCGTGAACTTGGGTGCGGTGAAGCTTTGAGTCGTTATCGTCGGTCGGCGTGAATACGAGAATATCATCCAAGTAAACGATACAGTAACCGGCTGCTATATGATCCTTGAGTAGCGATGTCATAACGCGCATAAAAAAGGAAGGAGCATTCGCCAGCCCGAAGGGTATCATAGTCCATTCGTATAAGCCATCTGGTGTGATAAACGCTGTTTTGTCGACGTGAGAGGGGTGTATCCCAAGTTGATGATTTCCACTGTGCATATCCATTTTCGAAAAGACCTTACCACCATGAAGCTTGTCGAGTAAATCTTCTGGATGAGGTAGAGGGAAGCGGTCTTTAATGGTAATAGCATTCAGCCCGCGATAGTCCACACACATACGAAGTTTGGAGGGTCTACCTGTATGATTCGCCCTACGGACGAATAATACCGGTGCTGCGTATGGTGACTGGGATGGCCGAATATAGCCTCGACGTAAAAGACTCTCAATGTGTTCATCCAGAAAAACCTTTTCCTCGTGCGAGAGCCGATAGGGAGCCCGATGTGGCGGAGAAGCTGGCATCGTATTAATTGAAAGAGTAGGTAAGTTAGGTGGTGGTTGCCCCTTAGGTTCCTCAAAAAGAGTAGGAAAAGATGCAGCAAACTCTTTCTGCGCGGGAAGACAGGCATCTGAAGACGGGAGGGTGGTTGTAGTGAGGTGGTTAACATGGAGTAAAAAGAGCTCGTCTGATGCGGTGACATCTCGAGGGTGAAGCTTGGGAATTCCATATAACGGTTGATGTCGAGTGAGGGGAGACCCTCGAGGGCGAACTTCTGGTGGTATATTCTGACGCCCGTACGCCTCCGGTTGATAGGCTAAGTTAACACCGGAGGAAGAGATGAATACAGACTTAGCGCGACTGTCAGCAATCGCACCAACAGATTCTTGCCAGTCCATGCCAAGTATGACTTGATATGTTGTGAGACCGTATATCGTGTATGTGATAGTGCTGGTGTGACTGTCCGTGCCGTTGGGGTGACGCAGTGTTGTAGAGAGGGTGATTAGCCGCCGGGGCTCACGGTTGGTAATAGTAGATGCTTGACGGACCTGCATAACGCCCTCCGTCCGGATTGGTATGTTGAGGAGTGCAGAGAGGTGCTCTGCGGTGGAGGTATTCATAAAACAGGTAGAGGCACCGTTGTCATACAGGATTGGGTAAAATTGCACGTTGGGACTGGTGGAGAAAGCAGCAGACAGAATGATAGGTCTATTGGGACTTATGTAGCTTATGTCAAGAACCACCTCATCATCGAGTGAGGGCGTTGTGGGGGGTGATTGAGTGTTCTTGAAAAGTAATGGTTCCGATAATGGTGCTGCTGCAGAGTGCTGCCGCCAGTTGCGATTGGGATCGTAGTTCGTGCTGCTACGGCCCCTTAGGCTTTTCCCGCCGATTTATCCTCCTTTTTGTCTGTTTTATCCGATTGGCGGCGCCGAAGAACATCTAGACTGGGCTTGAGAGGACATTCGCGCATGAGATGGTTGATGGCCATACAGAGGTGACAGCGGCGAACGTAGGCAGGTGCTTGATGACGGATTGCATTCGTAGCATGAAGTTCTTGTGTCGTACCTTCGAAATCGGATTCTTCCTGCTCAGATAGATCGATGGCACGCAACGCTGGCTGGGTGGAAGGGCGGTTACGATTCGAAGAAGTAGGATTACGTTGACCAGATTTGGATGTTGCCGAGCTAGTAGATTGCAATACTCTGGCAGCGAACAGACGAGCTGTATAGCGCATGACTTCGTGAAGATTGACCGGCTTAGGGTGCAGACTGCTGAGATTCTGATAGGCCATCTGTTGAATAGCGAGCTGAATGGACGGGTTCTGTATCTTGCTAACATACAATGAAAAGTATGGGTGTCCCTCGGTGATAAGCGTAAGATCCTTGACATCGAGCATTGCCAGAATCGACTGGAAATCGTAGTTGAAGTTGTCAATCTGGCTGGCTGATTTTAGCGTCATTGTTTGAAGTTTGTTGCCATGATAATAAGCTGCCGTTGGGGGTAGCCACTCGGCTTTGAATTCTCGAAGGAAGCGTTGCCAGGATCCTATGGGCCGACGGATTTGCCAGTCATCTCCCCATGTAGCAACAGAGCCAGCAAAGTAACTCTTGGTGTAGTTAATCTTCTGAAGATCCGTGAAGTGAGATAAAAGCCGAATGTGATGCTCAAGCGCACGGAGGAAGCGGAAGATGAGGTCTGGATCGCTGCTGCCATTGTAGGTAGGCACGGGATTCGCTTTAAGCGGTATATCCAACGTCTTGGGGATGTCACCGATGAGGGGGTTGGCAGCGGCTTGAGGTTGCATGACAACGTAGTGGGTAGGAGCGGCAGTAGAGGCCCCACTGGCTGGTAGAGGTATGGCCCCTGGTGGTGGGGTCTCCGGCTGGATGCGTACGAGTGGTGGAGCTGTCAGGCGTTGAGCATCGTCATCAGAGGTATCATCGTCGTGTGCCGTTGTTTGAGTAGCGAGATCTTGCTTTGCGGCAGCATGAAGGCGCTTCTCATGCTCAAGCTGGTGTGCAAGCAGCTTGACAGTATATTGACAGTGCTGGCTCCATTCGCGAATTTCGTCGAGGCGGCGGTTGAGGGCGTCGACAATACTAATACCGGTAGAACCGACAGACTCTGCGACTTGGTTATCGGCTATAACAGCTGCAAGGAGGGATTGGTGTAGGGCTTCATTGGATGGAGCAATGGCAGTGAGGAGGCCTCTGTCTGCGTCCCTGGTATTGCGGGGGGCAGGAATGGCACTGCGAGGGAGGCGAGAGGTCTCTAGAACAAGGCTATAGGGCTCTTGACGGGCTGGTCGTTTCCCTTTGTCGACGAGGGGGTGGTTTGGGCTGATAGGGGAACGAGGTTCGTTGGGAGAGAGACGGGATGAGCCACCGCGAGGGTGCGTGGTGTTGAGCTTGAGGGGGGTTTCCTTCTCTAGCTTGGCAGGTACGGAGGTGGAGCGTTCGAGGGGAACGGAGGTGGGCGTGTTGGTGACCGAGGCCGGAAAGCTGCCAGGGCCGGTGAGCGGTTTGGTGGTGTCACCGTCTCCATCAGTCATGGCGATGGTGTTGGGCCTTGCGGGAGGCTAGAACAGGTTGACTAAGCGGGCTGGGCTCCGCTACTTAGAGATCGTGAAAGCGGATCTCACGATGTCTAGAAAAACGCGGTGTTGCTACCAGTTGTTGCGAGAAGAATCGATGCTTTCCATTTGGTAGCTAGACTACAGACTATATAGGGGGAGGGGGTCTTCGGGGGGACTCGGGGAACGCCGGGCTGTATCTCCGGCCACCTTAGCCGGCCTTCTTGTCGTCCTACTTGGAGCGTCCGAGACTGGTACTACAATATCGAATGAGAGTCGCAAATGATAGCCACTACACTGTACCCGATGTCGGTACAAAGTTGGCCGACCCGCGCTCTCTGACCCATGAAGCTCATGGACCAGCCACCGACCTTCACAGTAAACCAAACAGTTCATCACGTCGAGATAATAGCATCGTATCCCCAGAACCAGAGAGTCTGATCATGGTATTTCTTTAATCCCGTCCAGCCTAAGACAACCGCCAAACGCTCAAGATGACAATGCCCCACACACCCCAACCCCACCTTCCCACCACACTTAACCTCCCACCATCAGCCTTATGATCATTACTGACACCCCTCAACCTCTTCGTCCCCACAGGCTTCAAACAAGCCACACTTCCCTCCACCATCGTCAAATTATGCCTATCCTCCGTCCGCCTTCCCACTCTAACAGAAACCGTCGAATTGGTGTACCATAACGTAAGAACTGGGGTGACACCCCATTTGATTTGTTCCTCGGGAATGGACGTGTTGGATTTGGCTGTGAAGGAAGTGAAAATCGGGAGGATGGCGTATGATGTATCGGCTGTGGTGGGGTGACATATTGGCTCGGTTCCGTTGATGGGAAAGAGGGGAGCCGATGTGATGGGTGCGAGGACGGTGGAAGGGTCGGGTGGGTCGATTGGTGTGTAGCGAGAAAGCACTGTAAGTTTAATATTAGCATGTGAGCCTATTCAAGAACAGAGACTGGCTAACCTCGAGAGCGTGCAGTGATGGCACCCCATGTCTTCCCGTCTGCCAATGCTAAAACACAAGATGCTGGTGGAGAGTCCCGGAGACGGGCTCGCAGTAGGTGGCAGACGTTGTAAGAGTTGAAATTTGGGCTTGCTCCGGTCTTCCGTCTGTCACTCGGATCGATCTTGGTGAGGTTTGCAAATTCGGTTCGGGCTAGTTCAACCAGGTCCGCAGTGCAGCCTACTCCTAATACGTCCGCACAGACTCCATTGGATGTTGATGGATCTTCTCCTGGGAACTGAAGATGTTGGGAAGCTTCCTCGAAGAACAGGGCACAGCCGTCGATTCGGACTAGAGGATTGGTGGGGCTATCGGCTTTCGCTTCTGGTTGAGATTGAACTGGTGGGACGCCTTTGCCGACCCAGGCACCGGGAACGCCCAGGTAATAGCTCCTTTCCCGTCCCGGAACGGGCGGAGGAGGAGGTGGTGGAGGGACTTGGAGGGCCAGGAGATCATCCGTTTCGACGGCATCTGGACCAGGAACAGCCTCGGAGTCCTCAATGTCGGCCTTTGGGTGGGACTCTGAGCCAGTCGTTTCTCGATATCCGATTGTCCAGGTAAAGACCTTGTCTGAGATCTTGGAAGGTTTCCACTCCGTGATGCCGAGTGAGGAGAGCACCGTCGTATCTGTGATTGGGCAGCTCGGCTCATCTTGAAGCGTGAGGGGGCATATAGCTGGTGGAATGTCGCAGTTTGTGATGATTGCTTGTGTTTGCTGAAGTATTGTCGCGAGAAGAAGCAAGTTGAGCAGCATCGTGAAAGAGAAATCCGCGTCTAACTGAAAATGGTGATGAAGTGAAAGGGAAAGCCGGCTTTCCTAGTGCATCGAGGTGAAGCTGATGAAGACCGCGCTTGTCACAGTAAACGCGGAGCTGACGAAGAGTTGCCAGTGTTAGAAAGCGAGTAAAATTGAGGAGCGGGGAGTGATACTTTTGAGAGTAATGAAAGTAGCTGCGGATATCCCCATGGCTTTTGATCTGGAAGCGCGATGGCTGTGATCGTGTCTCAAAATAACGTGGCGCTTATGAAGCTCGGGAGTTGGTGATTGGCGACTTTGGTGATGGATTGGATGGTGTTTTGTGCCTGATTTAGAACTGGAACATGCGATTGCACTGTGATTGGTGGATGTTGCTGGAAGGTTGCTGTGCCGCGGAAGATCAGTTTCGCTCAGCAGATTGATTATCGACCGATAAGATCAATTTTGTCTGTGCTACATGAGCTGAGGGATGAGGATCGACCTTTATGTCCATCGATCATCGGGTATAGTGTAGTGGCTATCATTTGTGACTCTCATTGAAGAACTCACAAGACCCGGGTTCAATTCCCGGTATCCGAATCATTTGATTTACTTTTGGTCTCTTTTTTCCGTGCTTTTCGTTCAGTACTTACCGATGGCTGGATCGTCCCTAAAAAGTAAGGTGAGATTTGTCGTCTATTTCGTAGCTCGTATATCGACTTTCTGCGGACGCTGGGCTTGGTTAGCCTATGGAAATCGTTGAACGTACTTAGGTAAATTATGCTTTTAGTGAATTAGAACTCGACAAGCATACATTTGAAATGGCTCGCAATTGCTGTGTCTCAAACTTGACGCTGGCGGAGTTTCCTCATCAACCGTCTGGATTAGTGTAGTGGCTATCATTTTCCGCTTTCATGAGCATCTCCAACAAGATGCGAAGGTACCGGGAAGACCCGGGTTCAATTCCCGGATTCGGAACGTTTTTTTATACAGCGGGCCAGTTGAGCCCAAAGAAAGTTGCTCTTTCGGTGTGGTTGATATCATAAATATTTCTACCCAAGTGGTTCGCCAGCCGGTGGAAGGCAGCCAGAAACGCAACCAGCCGGCGATGTCCGCCTCAGAAGCTTTTGCCCGATGTTTGACAAAGACAAAACAACAACACCTCGAACATCGCCAACATCTCAATACAAATTCGACTTCACGACCGTTCCAAATATCGTGCCTTTCCTACCCTCGAGATTTCACTATCCACTGCCTACCGACTTCGGGTTTCTTGCCATGATCGGCAACTCCGTTTACCTCCACTTTCGCTCCGAGTCGGCTCAACCTTCGACCGCGTTTGCTACCACCACTTTCGATCGCGATGCCTATGTGGCCTTGAGCTATCGAAACCTTTATCGCAAAGCCTGAATGTAGCATCTTGGATATTTCAGTGCGTCATATAACTACCTTCCTGTCAGCGACATTATCGACTGGACATACCCCGCTTCACTCGACGCGCTGCAACGGTGATGGAACTGCAACTTCCAGGTCTCGCGAGCTCCCTCACTTTATTTCTCGAACCCAACGAGAAATCAGCTTTCGAATCTACAACAATCACGTTCAAGACCGAATAGATCACCATCTTTGTTCTTGTGGTTCTATCAGATGACAGGTCACCTCCCAAGCGCCAGTTCTCGGTCTCGAATGGATACATCGACCTTCACTCTCAGCATTTCGCTCGAAGATTCCTGGCACCAGAGAGAAAACATCTCCTCTACAGGCAGGAGCTTTACGTGCATCGGGAACATTTGGGGGAACAAGGGCTCTTCTCGCAATCCCAGGAATAGAAAGCCTCCAGCGACAGGGTTTGGTTAGAAGCTAGGAATGATCCTGGATTTGTAACTCTGAAGGCTGGTGGACCGATAAGAGCGTTCATCACCAGGAATGTCGGACCAGATACATGCGGAGCTGTTCGCATAGTTGATACAAGGTACGGCTACCCGTTCCCACACTGGTTTCTCTCTCATCTTTCAATTCCTTCCCAGTATTGCTCAGAACTAACCAGGCTGTAGACGAATTCAACGCTTCCCTGCTCACCAAACAACTCGACACGGATGACGAAGAAGGAGATTGTGGACCTTGCTGCGGATATTGGCGACGATATACACACTTCCGTCATACGATATGTCTTTGGTGCTTCCTTTCCCGATAAGCACAGTTACCACGCTTGTCTTATTGATCTCCTTTCGGAATCCCACGATGGATCATATCTATGGATCTCCCTACGATATTACCAATCAAGGCCGCACCACATCGCAACTGCTTCCGCCTGAAGGGCGAAGCTCCCCGGGTTTTAGAAAGGCCGGACGATCAGGAGGATGAAAGTGAACAAGTCGATATCGATAGGGATGAAGACAATCCAAACAACATCGGACATGAGGAATGGCGCCTGGATTAGTGAAGGAGGGGGTGGAAAGATTTGGATGGTACTCGAAGTCGAGGAGAAAAAAGGGGGGCTTTGAGTGCAATTAACGGGCCGTTTTGTGCGATGGAGGTGACAGTCTGTAAATGAGCTTAACTGTGAGGACTGGAAAGATGAGCTACATATAAGGAAAAAAACAAATAGTGCTCAATGTAAGATTTCTCCAAGCGGTTTATCGTTATATTGACTGTTGACATCTCACTAGAACGGCTGGACCATCGGTCATCTTCGGAAAGGCTTCAATCCACATCGCATCGAACTCAATATATTCATTTTCGAAGTAATAACGTTACATCAACATCCTGAAAGCTCCCATCTTATCCGAGGCCCTTTTCTCGTCTCAACCACACAGTATCCGGGGCTTAACAACTCGATAAACTAGATTGCTCTAGCCTGAGTATGTTTAAGCAGAGAATTTCTTCTCATTGGCACTGTGCTTAGCAGCTGGCCATGGCTGGGCCTTCGTCTCGGCCTCCTTCTTCCTCTCCTCGTCGATGGCCGCAGCAGTGGCATCGGAGATCTTGATCTCTGGAGTGTCCGCAACTCTGGAAAATGTCGAAATTGATGATACACCCTGGCAGTTACCAGCGTCACGAGCGGCAGGACCCATGCAGACTGGCTGACTGTTGTAACCGTTAGCAATTTCTCCAGTCCTATGCGAAAAAGGAAACTTACGCTCTCGTCCAGAAGCGGTTGCAGGTAGCGCCTTGCTGGTACTTGTATGCCTTGATACCGGTATCAATGAGCTGCTCGTTTACCCTACCCATCTGGTCGGCCATGCAGTTGACTCCCAAGTTCCAAATGCTCTGGACGTTGCCATGATAAGCAGCCATGACAGCGACCTGAGCATAACTCTCTTGCCAGCTAGACTTGGCATAGCTATCTGGCACGCAAGTTCCAGCATTGACCTTGTTCTTCCACTCTTGCCCGGCAGAATAATAGTTGTTTCCTGGACCAGCGACATATTGATCCATTCCGTGGCCGACTTCATGGAAATAGACGGACTGTGCGGTACAGGCTCCGAGAATGGTAACATGTCCGTTTTGGTACCAGGCGTTGCAAGAAGAGGCTGGCCAGGCGGTCCAGTGAGAGATCCATTGGCGGGCCTTGACTGGGATGCGGCCGATCTTTTGGGCGAGGGTGTCGATGGAGACTTGGGCGTTGTTGCATCTGCAGACGACAGCTGGATTGTTGGGGCACTGGTGTTGGTCGTGTTAGCATGGAGGAACATTGACGACTATCGACTAGCCAGACAGGGGAATTCTTACGTCGTTGTAAGTGATGTCGTAGGCTTCAACATCATATGGGTTGCAGTAGTTGTTGTTGACCGCAATGTCATAGCAGTTCTTTGGAAGAGTTCCCCATGGCCACTTGTACTTGCTGTAGCTGGATTGCGGAATGTTGTTCAAACCGAAAGAGGCACCGCTATAGGCACTGTCGAGGACGTTGAGACCAGAGAACTTGTTGGCATGAGAAGCTGGTGGGCCGTTCTGGGCAAGGACAGCAACTGCGCTGGTGAAGAGCGTGAGAAGAGAAGTCTTAGAGATAGGCATCTTGGAACAATGTCTGGAGGAACGGATTGGCTTGAAAGGCTGTTCGGTGCTGTGAAGTGGATACTCTGGAGCGGGAAGCTTGAGGATGATCTTCTACGGGTCGTGATGCTCACCTCTTTATACTTTTGGACGGTTGGTCCAGACTATCTTCAGAGTATTGGGAGAATGACAGGATCCCGGTAATGACCAGTATCTTCAATCTCTCGGGCTCAGTGTGGGGCGAGTGAGGCGTCTCTACCAGTACTTGCAATCTCTCGGGCTCAGCGTGGGGCGAGGGAGGCGTCTCTGGCCTTCGACGTACAGGAAGCAAGGGCACTTCGGGTGAGAAACTGATTGTTGCGGTGTAGGGGCCTGCTTCGTACGTTCATGATCGATGATCTCTTGAGAGTTGGCTGTTGGATCTTTTGACAGGATACCCTATTCGGCAAAGACACTACCGGTCGTTTGTGGGGCTATTGTACGACGTACGAAGGTATCCGCATGGATCATGGCTCAAAATTGGTGAGGGATCGGCGTTGAACCTCCAAAGTTGAGCCATGACCCGTGCGGATACCTTCGTACACCTCTGCATTTGTGGTAGTGCTTATACTCCGTAAGGGCCTCAGTGCCTGAACGAGCGGTTGGAGTCGTACACAGGCCACATCAAAAGCCTGGGGACTGCAAATTACTCGAGTGATGGTTGCTTTGAATGGAAGCCTGTAGTAGGAAATACACGACATGATAGCTCCTCACTTGCTAAAACATCCCTTACTGCTTGCAGTCGGCCTTGTTCCCCATCTCAGGCTGCGGCACATCACGTTTTGTCACATCACTACTAAGCTATTGAGCTCTTGAGCTCATAGAGTTGTCTGTTGTGGCTGGTTACTCTTGATGGCCCTAGGGCTTGGGTATTGGGAGCAGTCACGGTACTGGGTTTAGCTAGTAGCTCGAAGTGAATTCTGTTGAAGGATTTGGGCGAGCTACTCGAAACTTCGGAGCTGGAGGTGGGGCTCCTCAGTTAATCGACGGGCGCTTTCATCAGCCTTGGGGTTGCCTGCCAGTGTGACTTTCTGCACTGCATACGGTGTGCCCTGCACATCTATGCTACAGATGAGTGGCATAACTGCATGCCAGTGCAGTGAACTGTGCCTGACTTTGGGCTTGCCTTGAAGTAGCTAAGCGAAGTAAGTAGAATTTCTACGACTACAGGTAACGGTAAGCGAGCCTCTGTTCATCGTCAGTCCCTACTAACAGTTAGATGAAAGTAGAAAGCTATCGATTCAGGAAATAGGTGGGCCTGATGCTCGGTTCACTATGCATACGAGTATGCATATTTTACATAGGCGTAGGGTTCTAGTTGTGTTCTCGGCCGTTCCGGTTGCTCACGCATGCATGGCATTTAATATCCGGTAGGGCTGCCACTCACACCATCTCACTAGCTCAACACCTTGGGTTACGCCCCACGAGTATGTAGGGCGCAGAATTTGCGAATTAGATGCCCAATTCCTGAGCAAGTAACATCTTCTAGTGTGTTCTGAGAACAGGCTCGGCCCCTTAACTCGCCACCGTGCCGGCATTGAGAATATGGACACCGGCATACTCGGATATCCGGCTTGTTGTGCTCGAGTCGGTCTCGAGTCAGCCTTCGGCTTCCGTATCCTGGCAATTCGAATCCAGCCCCTCTCGCAAACTTGTGGTCAATGTATATGCTGCCGGTCTCGATTTCCAAGGGTACCTGGTTCATTCGGCGAGTTCCCGAAGCTCGGCTGCAATTCCAATGCATTGATGACTCGGAGCGCGGTGTGCTGACGCCCAGCTCAGGCCCTCAATCCTCCGAGTCCACGAACTCACGGAAGCCGGAAAGCCATGGTCATATTCCAGCACTGGAATCATAACCCCACGCGATTACCGAGGGTTGTAAGGCTGCATTGGCGGTTGAACCAGCATGCATGTACTTGAGCTTGAACACACCAGAAGTCTACTTTGTAAAGGGTGAAAATCGCTCTTCTGTGTCGATACAATTATATACTTACGAGCTCTAGTAGTGGGTGCACTGATGGATTATAAGCTAGGGACGGTTTAGAATATTCATCGACTCGAGCCTGGGGCTTGCAGGCCTCTGAGTCTGGACATCCAGCACCCCCACATACTCCACACAGCTTGATCAATTGATACTAATAGGCTTGCATGTTCGCAGGGATTGAATAACTGACATGTCGACAACATGAAGCGCACGTGGGGGCTAAATGCTTTCATGTAGGAAAAGGCATTAAACGGGCTAGAGTGGCTACTGTTACTTAGGTACGAGAATACGAGGCTCGATATGTTTATTTCCTCGATCACACGCAGCAGATCGAGAATTTCTGGGCGACCTGCACCCCCATCTACTACATATGCTGTTGGTATTCTGTCGTACAAGCGTTTGCATCAACTGCACAGGGCGGGTTGTGTGACCTCAATGTGATGACTTGCTTACTGCGACTAACTCTTTCCGAATTATCAGTTCGATCTCGTGTAATCGGTTCACCCCTTTGGGTATTAGTGTCGGATAATACGTCCTAAACGATGGGGAAGATGCGAAGCCCTGGCTCAGAAGGGAAGGTTCTTTATGACAGTGGTAGGAGTGGAGGAACGGCCATACTTACCAGAGACTGAACTCACCGTACTTATTTGCTCCTATGCAAACACTGGCTGTAGTGCCCGCAGCAGCGCTGACTATACTCTCGGAAGAGATGCTGGATTTAGCAAGTCCCTACTAGTACTACATACTAGGTATTTAATTAAGTACTTAACTTCAGCGACAACGGTCGCATTTAAGTGACCAGATGGACTGTCTGCTTGACTGCCGACTCGGAGGCGCTTGAATTGGGCGTGCACGTTGCGATAGCATCGATGAATTGCGCCCAAGTAAGACATAGGGTATACTATGTAGTAGAGTCTCGAGCCTTACCCTATCCACAAACTTGAATGCTCACTGAATTCGAGCCTGATTGCCACTGCTTCATAAAGTACTCATTATCGGGCAATTCAAAGCTTATTGCTACCTACTACTTCTTAGTTAAGTATGCATTACAACTACATCAATAGCAAGTGACTACCTACTTAAGTAGGTATGCTACTATGTAAGCTGAATAAATACTAAGTAATGGTTCGCACAATCGATTTCTGCATGGGCAATCTCGCGGAGAAAATCAACGTTGACTAAGCGGGGCGGAACATTAATTTTCCATGCCGAGCCCGCAGAGCCTCATCCACTGCTGCAGCCCGCCCCAGGTTACCAAACAATTTCAACCTCCTCATCATGATCCATCGCGCAACAAACCCACAAACAAACACATCGCCCACTTGCTCTATCTGAACGTACGTTCTCCTGTATATGCTTGATGATTACTTACTCTACCAGCCAAATTACTCTCATATGGCGAAGCGACAAACGTCGTTCAGATCGATCCCGCGGCCCGAAGCGAAACCGTCACCGACAACACCATCACGAAAGTGGAATATGGGCTATCCTTTCCTCATTTCCAGTCCCCACTTCGCCGCAAACAAAACCTTGACTCAGTCTTTCAAGCACCAGCAGCAAATTCTGCCATATCACAAGAATGGCAAACAGATGGCACTTTGTCACCGAAGCAGACTTGCACAATCGGAGGTTCAGCATCAACACGAATGCTTTGTCAGGTATGTCCTATCAATTGCTTGGAACTATCTAACATAAGGTACCAGATGGTCTAGCTGAGAATAACACTCATTTGAACCAAAAAACAAACCCAAACGCCAATCATGAAACCTTCATCCCATTACCGTCAATCAACTCAACCCTCTACCGATCGGTCAAAGAAGCATCACGAAACTACTGCGAAGCAGCTGGACTGGCAGCATACTCGTAGCAGAGAACACCGCCGGCCGTAGATGGAGCGGTAGCTGGACGACCTCCCTTGGTATCCATCACATCGAGGATGGTGACGCTCTTGCTTGGGCCACCGAGAGTTCCAAGGTTGATTGGGTACGCAAGCGTGACATTGCCGGTGGACATGCCAGTGTAGTCTCCAGCAAAGACCTCGGGATGGCGTGGGATAACGGATCCGTCAATCTCAAACTGGCGGGTCGATGGGTTGGCGGCTTGCCATTCAGCCCAGATACGGTCGAGGTTGGCGTGGTGGAGGTAAAAGAGTGGCTCGGAGTTGGAGGTGTAGACGTTGGCGGCACTTCCTCCGATGGCCCAATGTCCGGCTCCGTGCATTCCGAGAATCTCAAAGTCTGGCTCACCCTCCATGGTCCAAACCATTGAGCCGAAGTCGGTCTTGGACTTGATCTCAGCCTCTCTCTCAGCAGTCAACCATCCTTGTCCGAAAGGAGCAAAGAGGTTTCGGGCCAAGCAACGTGGAGCAGCAGCGGTGTTGTTACCACTGGCAATGTTGATGGTCCAGTCAGCGAATGGCCCGTCTCCGACGCAGTAGTTGTCGGCAAAAAGATCCCAGGTGGCCTCATCGAAGATACCGTTTCCACCGAAGCCCGAAGCTGGATCGAAGACCGGAGACTGGCTGATGTCGGCAGCATCCAAGGAGTAGTCCCAGTATCTGCTCAGGCTATTAGCAAGTCGACATTTCACTCTTCCAGTCAGCAAAACTTACGGCAAAGCACCAGTGTAGTTACACTCTGCCCGGAGAACTCTCTCGAACTGAGCAAGGAAGAGACGATGCCATGGCAAGAAGTGTCCGACCTGATGGATGTAGTCGGTTTGGACCTTGTGCTCCACGATGAAATCCTCGAAACGGCTTCCAGTTCCCGATGCAACAGTTGTGAGCTGTGGCTCAGCATTGTGGAGGCACTGGACGGCATCGAGGAAGTGTGCCTTTTGAGGGCCAGTCAATGTACGCCTAGGGGATGTTAGCGGGCCAATTTTCAAAGCACATCAACGATTCGAGGTTGAACCACTTACCACTCCTTGCGGACAAGAGGAGAACTGCATCGACCAACTGTGGCAGTGTCTCTGCCTGCGATGGCAGCTGCCGAAGCAGATCCCATGGCGAGGGCAACGGTCATAAGCTTTGCGAGAAACTGCATTGTGGAGTCTTGGAGGGTAGATGAGGATGGAGGAGGTTTGGATGGTGGTGAAGCGTGGAAGAAGGAGCAGCTCCTGGTTCTTATACGACGTTCTGTTCGCTTCCATTGTTCTGCAGTCTTTCCAGGTCCATGATTCCCCGTTCCTCTCCGTCCCACCGCCCCCACTCGACTATCCGGCACTACAGGGGATTATACGAAGTACATACGACTTTGCGACCAACAAAGCATTCCTATTGGACAGAAGCCTCCGAAGGAATGTTATTTTGCTGGGTTGTGCAATTGCAAATGAGTAGGCGCAGTTATGCGGGACTTGCATGGGAACGTGGGGTTTTATTTAGCTAACGGCTACATATGCTCACATTGGATTGCAACTCTTTCAACCTCAAAGAATCATCAGTCATACATAGTCGAGCATTGTGGATCTCGGGATACAGTCCAAAGGGTTGTATTTACGTCAGTACTGGAATATTCGACTCGATACCAGCACAGCACTTGGTGCTTCTTATTCCCCTCGAAGCTACCGCATGGATTCCAACAACTTTGAGAACTGGATCTTGATTCAAGATTTGGCCTGACACATTCATCTGACCACATTCACCAGAGAAGTTCTGGAGATTAGGATGAAGTATGGCCCTATTTCCCGGTAAGCACCAGTTATGCGCCACTGCAGTACTCGAAACGGCTAACAATGGACAGGGAAGTGCAGTATTTCCATAAGGCTGGGATTACCAGAAGCCAAATTCTCCTGTTTCCGAAGTCTTCGGGCTACACCGAATCCTTTTAACAGCGCCTTTACTCGTACGCCTTTCGAATTGAGCCTTTTCGGGTATTTTCACTTTGGAAGGAGAAAAAAGATACAGAAGATGTGAACGGAGATGGGGCAATAAGTTTGCCGCCTGAGAGCTCGAGAATCGGGAGACATTGGGCAGAGGTTTAAACATCTCGTCGTTTGCTTGCAGATAACGGATCTCGAGGTCCCGAGGAGCTACGACCTTCGAATAAGGATCTCGCTGCCCCTGCAGCATCGTGCACGGATCGGGCCAAGCGGTTTCGCTAACCGTTTACTGTTCTAGCATGCACGATGGCGTCCAGACGCCGATGGCCTGCATTGGCGACAGCTTGTCAGATGTCGGTTGTGGAGCCGAGACATGAGAAATGGCCGAGACGTCTTTGGCACTCTCCACAGTATGTTCATTGTGTTATCCGAAGCAAAGATCATGGAGTAGAGTACGATATATGCTGTTCGGCCTAGTCGACAACAGAAGGACTTCTTGAGAAAGGATTGGCTCCAGCTCCCATAGCAGCCGTTTGGAGATGGCAACTGTCAAATCGGCCCCCACGAACTTTTATCCGTCATTACAGACATCGACAGACTGATTGGAGCGGCCTTACAAGGAATCGTGGTGGGACAATCGCATTGACTCCTTTGCATGACCGCAACCTCCGCATCCCGCGCGAGAAATGCGCTTCATTACAAATGAGGACATCTCAACAATGCCTACACACTCGAGGCGCCTGGAACTTCCGAATTCTCTCTTCCGAAGGTTAACGACGTTGTCTTGTCCTTGATGTCAGCAACTAGAGCGCTGTATGAAACGAAGGAAGTCAGACTCTCAGGCCTTCGAGATCCGCTCATCCCGTATTAGCGCAACGGTGGTGATGTTGCCTTACGACGCTAGATGTACACTAGAGTCGCTTCAGACGGCGTGGGAATTGATCTGCTCACACGTTGTGAAGATCCTTCTTTGGCAACCAGCTCACCACGTTGCGAAGATCCACAGAAGATCCCTTGAAACTGGCTCGCCTTGGACCTTTTGCTCTGCTCTGAACGAAACATATATACGAATGTCTTGTGGAATTACGAGACTGCCAGCAATTGCTCCAATCATGCACCCCCAATTCACCCTGTCATCCGCCGTGCCGCTTCGCCACGTCAATGCAGACCAAGGGCCGTTAGCGCAAGCGAGACAACGTCCATTCGCAAGCCGCATTGCGTGCCTGCAAGCTCGTCCCTGGGGTTTCTCACCGATTCCAACCTCCTGTTGTTCTCCTGGTGAAGCACGGTCTGAAGAATTGTGGGGCGGTGGCATAGCTCAAGAGGAATACTGGGTTATCTTGGATGTGGATTCTAGAACAAAGAAGCCCTCGTCGGCTCGAGGAGATTGCTGCTTGTTTCGAGGAGCAGTTGGAGCAGATAGAGCTCATGGGGATGAACACCAGCAGTGCCGATAGTCGGTTGAGTCTCTTTGGTGACGAATCGACTCATCTTTGCTTGGGGAATCTGCTGTTGTTGCCCAACAATGCTCCAACGGCTTTACTTCGATCGGCTCACGGATCCGTGGGGTAAGCTACGTCATGATGCTTCTCTGGCTTCCTCATAACGGGAAGGCACAGGCTTTGCCTGGCTCGGTTGAGAGACGGAACTGTCAGTTGGCCGGATCTGTGCGGTTTGGACCTCTTTGGCGACCGTTGTGGAGAAGCTGCTGGCTCGATACAGTCTCACTTGGATGCTTACTTGCTGAACCCTCGACAGAAGGAACCTCTCGGCAGCTCTTCCTGTCGGCTTTCTCAAACCTAGGTACGGTCTTCGAGGAATTTTTTCCAAGTATCGACACATGGTTCCCGAGCCTTCTCTTCAAACTTTGCTCTTGATTTTCACATCTCATCTCAACAAAGTCAAATCCAGATAGTGAAGAATCCGCGGACAACGATGCCAGATGAACCAGAAGCTTCTCGCTTCCCCACACAAATGTCTCTCGATCCGCCCGGTGCCGAGATGTCTCCAACGCCAATGTCTTTGAACAAAGAAGTTCGCTGATGAAGGTTCCATCATGACTTGACGTTGGCGCGGGATGTTGCATGATGCGTTTGCTTTTTCGGTGATACCCGAGATGCACCGTCCGCACTGGCCGCTCCCGTGTCGATTGCTTGGGTCAGGCTTGGTGGGCTGTGATTGGTATTGGCGATAAGCATGGAGCAGCAATTGGTGGGGCTCTTTGGGGACTTCTCCAGGGTAACCACTTGGATTTGCCTGAGAGCTCTGTTATAGTTCTGGAGAGGCAGCAGGGCTGCTGAGATGAAAGCTAAGTGAGTTTCCTGAATTAGAAAGTACGTGAGGTTACTGAGGATTAGCAGTCTGCGGCTTCTAGCTACTCCGTTCTTTCAATATCGATGACAATGCCCGTCAAGGCTTTCTGATTGAAGGATACTGGAGGTTCTCATTGCTCTTTGGTGTATAGTAGATTATTGATGCGAGAGTTCTTTGTTATTTTGATGGCGAACTGCCACAAGAGACATACAAAGAGTCTTAATGACAAAGGAACAGCAGAAGAGCATGCAGGAGAATTGTTTCGGTTCTGAATATATCAAAGGAATCTTCTAAGAAGCCTTCGATTCTACAAGCAAACAGCTTCAGACTTCACCCACATCTCTTCACCATCCCGACCCTCGACTCCTATCAATCACCATTCCCACCCCCGCCAACCCCACATTCCATCAACATTCCTCCACCTCTTCTCCACCACAGCCTTGTCCCACCCCAGCACAACCGCCAGCAATCTACACATATAACTCTTCAACCCACACACGACCACCGCCCCATCACTCGCCTTACTCCCCGAATCCAACACCATCGCCGCAACCGCCAAATCAAACACAAACGACTTCCCCCAAGCCTCCCTCCCCGCCACATCCAGCCCCTCAAACATCCCCTTATAGAACCCCACGCCATTCACAAACATCCTCTCCACCTCCCCCTCCCCCACCCCATGCCCCGGCGCTGCCAGTCTCGGCGCCCCCAGCCCCGTCCCCTCCCCACTCACCTCCGCACCCAATCCTTCCACCGCCTCGGGAGCATCACTCATCACCACCACCTTTTCCCCGCCCGTCCTGTTCCGCGCAACCTCGAAATACTCCTCGACAGGGATATACCCGAACCGCTCCTTGAACCGATACGGATGCACCTCCCCCCTCCTCACCTGCACAACCGCTACTTGGCCCTCCTTCCCTTTCCACCCAACATCCAACCTGCCCACCCGTTTCTGCGCAACCTTCAATATCGAGGTGGAGGGGCGGAAAAGATCCTCGTAACCCGCCCGCGCAAGCGCAAAGATCCGCACCTGCCGCGCGGTATCTTGGGCTTTGGGGTCTTCATATTCCTCGACGAAGGCGTGGCCGAGGTTATGGCCGGCGGTGGTGGATGTCATGACGAGATGTCTTGCTGTTCTGGGGCAGGGGAGGATCCAGTCCCTCGGCGGCGGACGACACGGCGGAGGCGGCGGCGGAGTGAAGTAGTCGGCGTAGGAGCCGTAGGCCCAGGTGGTGGAATCGATGAAAAACGCCCTCCTTTCTCGCTGGGCTAGGCCATAGGCGAGGTAGAGGCCGAGGAGGGATTTGCCCATGGCTACATCCTTCTCGTTCAACTGGTACGTCAGGGTCGAGGCACAGATCTCTGTCTCTTCATCTGAGACGGTTGTCCTATTGTCCGGGTCGATGAAGGTCGGGTCCGAGAAATAATATTCCCGGTGGTTATGACCGGCATGCGCTGGCTCCCCGGTATGGGCGTGGAGAGCAGCGGGCATGGAGGCGGCAGATTTACACATCTCTGCATATTGCTCTGCTTTCAGCATCTCTGACAACTCTGGGAGCTGGAACGTCCACCCCATGGACCCATCCGTCCTCGTCACTACAACAGCCGAAAGCTGCGTGGCAGTCACATCTACTGCCTTCACCCCCACCTCCACCGCCGCCGCTATAGTCGAAGAGGTAGAGAACACCTCCTTCCATCCCTTCAATCTCCCGTCATCTCCTCGAGATACCTCCAGCCCGAACCAGCCTACGACCAAAACAGCACCAACCCAAGCCGCCATCACCAACACACCCCGTCGACTCCTCCACCACGCCCATCGGCGCTTACTCCAGAACTTCTCTTCCTCAACCTCGGACGGCCGGCGGCGCCACGATCGATCAGGCAGCAGCGAGGCGTTCACGTCCGAGGAGGATGTGCTGGAAACTGAGGCGATTGTCGAGATTGAGGAGGCTGAGGCGGTGGTTTGATGGCCTGGGGATTTGGGGGCGGTGAAGATGGAGGGGAAACGGGAGGAGAGGGAGCGGTTGTGACGATGCCGCGGTGTCAAGGGAGTTGAAGGGGGAGTTGGGCGGGGAGACATCATTGCTGCTGATAGAGGAGAGGGATCTGGCTTTGCGATTTGGTGGTGTTGGTGATCTTGGTGCTACTGAAATACGGTGGAATCGTGGGCTGCTCTCGAATGCTTTACTACGGGTGGTATGTCGGTGCAATTGGTGCTTCGCTTACTGGCGTCTCTGACTTTGTGGATATCGAGCTATTCGTCGGAGTTCTGTGAGGATCGTGGCCCTGTCGATGAGCCGAGTTGCTGCGTGTCTTGTGGAATTGCTGAGACCTGCTCCGTATCGTGTGCTGAAAAGCAGAGTTGAGAAGCAGAGAATCAAAAAGAGAAAGCGACAGAAATACTTAACAAAAATGGCGACTCAGCGCATATCAACAACGTTGTAGATGGAGAAGAACGATGGGAAAGGAGCTTCCATCGCCATCTCGGACATTGTCGTTGCGTTTCCTGGGGTTGTTTCAGGCACGGCGTGATGCGTTTGAGGATTGGCAGGGGTGCGGGGATTGCCAAGGTTAGGGCTTGGTGCCAGTGGCTATTTTGGGGACCGGGAAGGATTGCGGAGCTGAGGTAGATGGAACTGAGATGGTGCTGAGGATCGAAGAGGCGAGGTTTTTTCCTGATGATGTATTGATGGAAATCTGCCATAGCTTTTACGGAGGTGATAAGTCGAGATGGAGCTGGTGGATATGGAGGAAGTTGAGGCTCGACTCGGTGCACTGGCCGTCGTTTTGGAGAACGTTACACAGTTTCCGCCTCAGCAACATGGAGAGTTCCTGCCCGAATAGATGCTGACACTGTACCCTATCTATTAATCTTGTTGCTTCGAGGAAGACTATTTCTTTCGTCGACTCATGCGTCTACATACTTCATGTTCTTTTGTTCTCAGTAAAAGGAATTATTGTGGTTCTCGAGGAGCCATCGATGCATCTCGATGCACGGACCCAAGCCTCCCATCTCGAGCAACGTTACACACCTCCCGCCACACCTAACCAATCGCGGCAAGCTCTCCGTTTGCTCCAACTGTTTCCGAGACCTCGAGTCGGTTGTTTCCATGCGGATACCTCGTTGGTTTCCATCATTAGGATATCCTTCTCAGTACAATTCGATCCCGGGCAACCTCTCTTCCTATATAGCTATCCCGATTCTCAGTGCTCGTCTTTGTCACGTATGTATCTCCGTCTCCTCCGTGTTCTCGCCTCTCCATCCAATCCCCTCCCTCCGGCTCCGGCCATATGCCCAATCCGTCACAACCTCCGCCCATCACCACATATCATCTCCGGCGGCTGTTACCTCCACCTCTCGGCTGCATCTTCATCCGCCTTCCAATATTTCCCGTTCCGTTCTTTGAGCCTTCGAGATGCAGCAATACCCCTATAACACGGCCGTTTATTAGAGCTTATAATAATTCTCCGATTCGCGTTTTTGAATAGCCGGCCGTTTTGTTCTCTCATTGGACCGGTAGGCGAAATGGAAGGGAGTTTTGTGGAATAGCCGGGTTGACAGCTGCGGGTTAGATGGGGAGTCGGAGATTCGGCGTGGGAGAGTGGGGAGCTTGGCTGGCTGCCGAAGGGTGGCTTGTGGCTTCGGATGAGTGGTTCTGGATGGAGCTGTGAGCATGAAGGATATAAGTTCTGGCATTACTAGAGTTGCTCAATCTCTGAAACTCGACGGAATATGAGCAAGAACAGAACCGTTCAATCTGAGTTCTTTAACCCCAATCGAGACGAAGAGAAGCGGTGTGCACAAGCTCAACTTTGCTTAAGCTTGTCTTTACTGTTATGTATTTTGTACGTATATCCATCAACAGCTTCCATGGCCCAGTGGTAAGGCGCATCACTAGTACCCGCTTAAGCTTAGGAAACATCCTGGCCTTAGGCTTCTGGAATGATGAGATCAGCGGTTCAATTCCGCTTGGAAGCATCGATGCATCCTTTTGGCGTTCGTTTTGGTTCTCTTCGAAGTGGATGAAATAGGGGTTACCGATATTTTGCGGACAAATAGGAAATAAGCAGCTGGATATGCGGTCGAAGAATAGCGCTTCTTTCTATAATGGAACTGAAGACATGCTCGCAAGCAAAAGCCTTTCCGAGAGAAGTCTACTGTAGTATCGCTGGCAATATGCCTTCGATGTTCGAGTTCTACCTAACATTTTCACTGCAGCAGCGAATATCTCTACTCAGACTCAAGGACTTGGACTTCGTGGAAGAATTTAGAACTAGAGTTGAACTTGTACTGTGTCAAAACAAAGAACACGATGGAGGAGAAATTGCAGAGATGCATACCTACTAGCAAACTGTGCAAGCGCCTTTGCGCCCTTTTGCAACTGGAAAAGGATTGGCCGAAGCAAAACCAAAATATCACTGCATCGGCCGGGAATCGAACCCGGGTCGAATCGATGGCAACGATTCATCATACCACTGGACCACCGATGCTTGTATGTCCTTCCTCACAGCAAAAAAACCTCTTTGGAATGCCGCGAGATTGTCAGATCCGGCGGTGGGCTTTGCCGGTGTCGGAAAAGTACAACACCAATCGAGATGGCAAGCGCAAGCTTCATCACCTACCTCAATTATGAATCATACTACTAACAGAGGAGTGGGACAAAACAAACTCAAATTCGATACCTTGCTGTTCGATATCGAGGCCGCCAAGGGCTCAAAATAGTACAAATCATCCTCGAGCTCCCTATTTCGAAAATGATAACTGTTCAATCTAGGGACCGAGAGACAGCCCACCGGCAGAAAAAGAGAGTCCCCTCGACCAGAGTCGAACTGGTGACCTGCAGATTACAGTAGAATCGATTCTGAAGAACCGAAGACATTACAGTCTGTTGTGATACCAACTACACCACAAGGGGAGATATTGGCTGACTTTGCCCGACGTAACACCTTGTGTGGGACTTAAACCTTCCTCATGTGCGTTTACGATTCTGCAGCTTCCAGCAGCCTCAGATGAAGTGAACTCCGCTTCTTTCAAAGGAACTCGAAATCCCATTTGCCAGTGCGTGAGTTGAGAAGGAGGACGCATACATAGCCAACAACCCGATAAAAGAAAAAGTCCAAGGTGGCTCCAGAGCTCGATTATGGACAGAATAGTACACCTCCAGTAATATCAAAGTGGTAATCTCTTTGCTCTGGCAACACTCAGAACTCACTAGAAAGTGCGATTTAGCAGGCTATGGACAAATGTGTACATGGTACTGTTGTGGCAGCGAGTTGGAGTGCATGTGGAGTCTGAAGGAAAGGACTTTTTAAAAGATCGGGTTGTTTGCTATGTAGGTTCCAGTATAAGCATTTCCGAACAAGGTGGTAGGCATAAGTTTTCCATACTGCAAGGTCGTGCAGAGTCACAGCACTCACACAAACGGATATCAACCAGCGTGAGATACGCTAAGAGATGTGGAAAACTTTCGTTGGATACCTCGTACCTCTTTCAAAACCACGAGGATCACAGGACTGTCAGTGCACCATCTCTTACGGCAAAAAGAAGATTGGTGACTGGAGTGGGACTCGAACCCACGCAGGTTGCCCTACTAGAAAACCCTGTTCGGAAATAGAGAAGATCATTTCTTGAGTCTAGCGCCTTAACCGCTCGGCCATCCAGCCCGTTTATATTTATGTGGGATATCATAAGTATTTATTACACAACGTAGTGGATTGCGTTGTTCAAGTTCCTTTATTTGGTTCCAAGACATATCCGAGCTAGCAACTGTATGTACTGCGCCTCGCAGGGCTGCACTTCAACGGTGACACAGGTCTCTAAGCACTACATCCGAAGCCGTAAGGTACAATCGATAGTTACTTGACTTTACATAGGAACAGCATAGTTGTCGAGCTCAAGCGTCCGCGGAGATGCATCTCGTACTGCTCCAGTCTCATAGTACATACCCATTACGTTCTGCAGTACAAGCACCTGATTTATAAAGCATGCATATGGTGAGGATCAATGGATTTCAAACTACCCACTTCGGAAAGGAGTGAGCAGTCGGACCGGCTCACGGCTTTCGTTCGCTCAGCTCTAGCTGCTGCAATGTTTCAACTTCCACAGCGAATCTGCTCGCTATATTACATTATGGGCCACCAGTCCGGCCAGCTTGGAGGCACCTAGTGATACTGGAGTACGTAGAACCGTAGACATACAGTAGCAGAAGCTGATAAGAACTCGAAGAGAGTTGGAGCTAGCACTCGGAAATACTTGTCCACCCGAATACGAGCGGAAGCTAATCGGAAGTAAGCATCACTGCATGCACTGTGCATCACGGTTGGTGTGTTGCACCGTGACGCATGATGCAAGCACAATGGCCGTGCGGACCGCGTTCAACAGCTGCATCGATATCCTCATAGGGCTGGATCCGTGAGAACTAAGCTTACTGCTAGGCTCCTTCCATCGAGGTTGCTTCAGATCAACGCGCAACTTTGCAGTCATTCAGTGTGCATTGCCACATCCTTTCGAGACACTTCCACACCGGTATGTACAACTCAAAGTCACCGCCGATACCCTAACCGCACCAGCCGCGAGCATCGGCTCAGGATTTATAGACAATGAGCCGCCCTCAGACAAGCAGTATAAGTATCCCCTCTCCACCTCCCAACTCCATCTCCCATCCACTTCCATCTCCAATCCGCATCTCCATACCCCAATACCCACTGCAACACCAAACCCATCTCCCCTGCACCCACCATGAAGCTCTCTCTCCTCTCCCTCTTCCTCGCCTCCCTCGCCACCACCGTCTCCGCCAACTCCGACGGCTTCCTCATCCCCTCCGAACTCCCCTCCGGCGTCTACACCGCCCGCCACACCCCCTCGGGCGACCAATTCTCCCTCCTCTCCGCCCTCCCCGCCTCACGCATCACCAAGCGCCAAGGCGCCTCCGAGCTCCCCCCCGGCTACGTGAGCATCTGTCAAGACACGTCCCTCGACGACTACTACACGATCGGGATGAACCAAGCGATGATTGCGGCTCGAGATTCCTGGAACGGGGCGGGGAAATGGGCGGATAACAACGAGAGTGTGTTTGTGGTGGGGGGGACTGTGGTGATGTATATGTGTTGCTATGATTCGAACAGCAGGTGCCCGGCGTGGTATAATGAGTTGTTTGCGGCGCTTGTGGCGATGAATGTGAAGGGGTGTGATGTGGGGAAGGCGGCGTATGTGACGGTGCCGGCGTGGAAGAAACATTATGGGAGGACGAGGAAGGGGGGTAGGATTTGTGCGAAGGGGATTCAGACTTAGGTGGGGAAACGAATTGGAGTTGACGGGGCTGCGGGGTGGGTGAGGGGAGTCCGGAGTGGTGATGAGAGTGAAAAGGCGCTTCGGGGAGTGGGATGAGGAGTGGGTTGGGGTGGAGCTTGGTTGCGTGAGACATTGAAGATGTGTTCGTTCGTTCTGGTGGTCCAGGTTGAGCCTTGATGAATATTGTACTGGTTTGTTCCGAGAACGAATTCGAATATTGTACTACCATGCATGTAGCCGTCGAGCCCGTTTGTTTTGATGCCTGCTGCGAGCAGCTTTCGATTTCGTGGTCGTTCGACCGACCGAGCGCGAAAAGATGCTGAAAGTTGATCCCGCGCGATATCCGACCTGGCTTTGTCGCTGTGTTGAACCCCACTCAAAGACAAGCAACTCACCTTCTTTCCAGTCAATCACAAAAACATCAGACCAAACCGTGCCAAAGTAAAGTAACGCAAAATCATTTCTATTTACATCCATCCCGATATTCATACAGTACAAAGGCCAACCTAAGTCACCAACCAACAAGCAAAAACGCGCAAACAGATATATACAAGAAGGTCCAACAAGGGTATCCATCGCAATCATCGCCCAAGCAATCACCGTGCAAATGATCACTCAGACTCTTCCATCCCGGCCACGCTCAATTCTCAACCGTGCAAGTTGAAAACGAGACGCTTACTGGCACTGGGAGTAGTAGTCATTGAGCTTGACGCAAGTAGAGCCAGCAACGCAGTTACCGTAGCCAGTACCGCACTGGCCCCACTTCTGGACAGTTCCGGCAGCTGGGGCAGTAGCAGTTGGCTGAGTGGAGGTGGAGGTGCTAGTGCGGGTGGAGGTGGTGGAGGAAGCTGGTGGTGGGTTGGATCCGGAACCAGCGCCGCCGGTGTAGACGGCTGGGCCTGGAACTGGGTAGGAGGTGTAGGATCCGTAGAGGTTGAAGAGGATTCCTGGGTCGGTAGCGGAGTATCCACCTGGGAAGGCGACACCGGATGGGTTGGCAGAGCCACCACCGGTGATCTTGAGCTGGAAGCAAGAGACGTAATGCTGAGCTCCTCCTGGGGAACCGGCAACGTGGAGGGCGATGACCTCAGTACGGAGGAGGTAGTCACCAGCAGAAATGTCGGCTGGGATGCGGAGGCTCTGCTTGCCGCAGTTGGCGTTGATGACATCAGTTCCCCAGTAGTCCTTGGAGACGAGACCGTTCTGGTAGATCTTGAACCACTGGCCGGAGCCGGAGGCGGTCTTAGCATCGGAAACCTTCTGGAGGTAGACGATGACTGGACCGTCGTGGTTGCCACCGATGGCCTCGTTGGTGCAGCTGCGGTCACCGTTCTGAGCATGCATCTCAATGGTGATCTCACCACCGGCGTTGACCTCGCAGACGGATGGGGCGAAGGTGTTGCCGTTACCGCAGCGGACGGCGGCTTCGGTGGTACCAACTGGGGAGTTGCTGGCTGGGAGACGGGCGCAGGTGGAGGCCTTGTCGACACCGTTGACCCAGAGTTGTTGCCAGGTAGAGTGAGCAGCCACGGAGGTGGCGAAGGCGAGGAGGGCGACAGAGTTGAACTTCATCTTTGCGGTTGATGTAGGTTGGTAGTTGGTAGTTGGGTGTTAAAGATAGTAGTTGAGTGGAACTCTGGTTGGTGTGAGGAAGACCGGGAGGATGGGGATGAAGAAGGAAAACCGAGGAGAATCTGGTTGATATTTAAACTGTTGGAGCTCGGAGGAGATCGACGAAATCACCTGTCCGAGTTCAGGTACCGCCATAACTCTATTCCCAGATGTTGATCCTGCAATCCCAGATTTCCAGATTCCGAACGGAACAATTCACAACATTCCGTAGTGTGTAGGGCCCAAACTTACCTAGTCGTATTACCGGATCGGCACCGGAGGCGGGGAATGGGGTAAGGAGCCAGGAGCAGGTACTTGATCTCAGCGGAAAGTTTCGTTAGTACGCTCGGCAGAGCAAGGGTGGAGGACAAGACTTCTACAGTGGTGACCTCTCTGTTTTGGTGACTCCAGGTACAAGATTCAACCCTGGCTTCGCCGAGCGTACTAACGAAACTTACCGCTGAGATCAAGTACCAACGGTTGTCCTAGCATGGTTAGCATTCGGAGCCTTGATCTATTCCAGACTGACCAAGCGTTTTCTTTTGCGGGGAGAGGAAAGCTTGTCCGCGCATGGAGTCAAAGGACAAAGCAATGACGATCGGGAACCTTGTCGCTTCTGTAACGGCTGTCAAAAACGTTCAGAACTAAGCCCTTCTTGTCGATTTAGATGAATGGAAGGCGCAAAGAAGGACCAGGACTTCCTATGCCCCGCTATTCGAATAGAGTGCCAGCATTGTTGTCTCAGTGATCGTCTCTCCTCCAATTCCACGAGATAGCGGGAGATGCATCAGATCGAGAGTCAAAAGTCGTGAGCTTTGAGAATCGCAGTCGTCCAGGTGCAAACTTCGTGTGTCGTGTTTCGAAGCAAACGCACTGGGCAGAACCAGTGGAACGCTAAAGCCGGATACGCCTTCTGCAGGCAGACTTTGCGCAACCTCCACCGCCAACTCCGATACCCCACCAAGCGTCCGCCCAGGCCCTCTTGCCATCCATCCCCGGTCCGAAACAGCACACCAATCTAACAACGGTTGCGCGGTCCAACATCCGTGATCGTCAAGGGGTCATCGTCATGGGCCGCAACGCAAGGGAAATTGTCCGAAATGACCTAGCCTGTTTAGCCTGAAGTTCACCCAGCGAGATCCACCAAGTTTCAGGGGAGGGCGGTTACGCTGGTGCTTTTCTGGAAGCCTTGTCGCAATTGGATGGACGTCAAGATGTCACGACGTGCCTGCAGATAGATTGGTGAACAATCCGGGGAAGTCTTTTGGTGTTCCGAGTCAACAACGTCATTTCCTGGGGAGATGAAGCTTGTTTGCCGCCCAAGTGGAGGAGGAGGAGTCGTGATGGTCCATGGCGTGGATTCGTAATCGTTGTTTGGATGCTTTTGAAGATGGTTTCGTTCTCGGGCCTCTTTGCTGTGTTCTCGTGATGGTGTTTGCTGGCGTTGAAGGAAGATGTTGTGGAGTGGAGTCGTTTGTGGTGAGGAAGGAGAGTTTAAGCGAGTGCTTGGCGGTTGCTGACGAACTATTTCGGCATGCCGAAGAGCAAGCGAAAGTGAGTACACCAGCGGAGAAAGAAGTCGGGAAGATGCAGGAAAGGCACGGAAAGACATCCGATTACCACTAAGAACGCGAAATAAGCACGCCCTCAGGGTGCATTTGACAATTGAGGTCTACATCGCTGGCCCGAATGGTCTAGAGGTATGATACTCCCTTCGGGACGTTTGTTCCGAGCTGCTGAGCGGCTTGCTTCAAAGCATGGGAGTGGTCCCGAGTTCGAATCCCGGTTTGGGCCTTGCTTTTGTTTCGAGAGCCTTTGCTCTTGACCCCGAGCAAAGAAAAGAGTGGAGTGGTACTTGCGACTAATTTTCGCCACCTTCATGCCGAGCGACATGTATTCGCCCGTTATTATGAGTGTCAAACCTGTTACTCTTAAAATAATTGCCTTCATTAAGGCTCGGGGCTGGTTACTTACTTACAAGTATACTTTCCATCTCACTATGGCTTTTTCGGCTTGACGACAATTAAAAGAGTTTCGGGTCGCTAGCCAGTGGTTCGGCAAGCCGATATGTTCGCCTTAGTGGTCTAGTGGTATGATTCCTGCTTTGGGTCACGATCGAATGCAGGAGGTCCCCGGTTCAATCCCGGGCTGAGGCCAAAAGAGTGAAAACTCTCTTCTTTTTTGCTGCTGGAGTGCCATTGGAAAGTACCGTCCGAAGCGTGCTATGGGCTCCAGCGCTGCCTTCGGGTGGGTTAGGCCCGGATATTACTTATGGACTCGAAGTATCCTGCTCGTGCCCGATTTTCTTGCTGTTTTGAGGGAGGTGAAGAAAGAGCATTCGACCTTGCAAAGCCAGCCAAACTAATCGTTCGAGCAAGTCCGCTTTGAATCAGATGCCGACGTGACTAGTCTGACGTCTCACCAGAAGGCTGCATATGTTGCTTACGTGCAATCCTATCTTGTTTTGAGTCTGCATGCATATGATGCCTTCATGGCTCGAGAATCATAGCAGTACCCAGTGCTCATTTGATAGTCGTAGCATATAATACTGTTTATAGGCTCGCACCCTCACTCTGCTCTGGACGATCGTGTCATTGTGGATTGAAGTAGCGTACTTCTAAGTAGTACTTCCGGCTTGGTTATCTGTAACGCAAGTGCATACGTCCAATCTTACACGTAACTTTTCGTGCTTTGTAAATCTAAGCGTGAAATGCATGCTGGATGATGAAACACACAGAAGCTTTGGGTTCTTTGAACGTCAACTTGATAATGCTCGTACGTACTGTGAAAGAAGGGTTGTTTATGCGCGAAACGTGATCGTCAATGGTCCACTACTATGTGGTAATCGTTCTGATGGTGAAGGTCTATGATTTAAACACTACGTAGAATCCGCTTACTTCTATGATGCTTGTTAATGGATGTGCAAGCATACTTCGTACGTCTTTTCCAGTGTCATATTCGTAAGCTGCGCCCCATTGGACTCGTTGGTGTTCTCTGAAAGTATGATACAACTGGAAACTATGAGGTCAGTTGCGGAGACATTGGCGAAATTCGCGACTGTCTTTGTTATACTGGCTGAGCCCAGTTGGACTGGTGCGAAACTGCAACAATCTATCGATTATAGTTCCACTCCTCGGACATACAAAAGAGCGGAATTAACTGTAAACAGTTCATATTCAAGGTGTACGGGTGGGCCAGAGACGGTGATGCCAAAAGTGAGTCCCCTCGACCAGAGTCGAACTGGTGACCTGCAGATAAACTGAGCCGATTCTAAGAACCGAGACATTACAGTCTGTTGTGATACCAACTACACCACAAGGGGAGATATTGAGAAGTTCTTCAAAGAACGCTACTTATCGCTTGTAATTGCTTGCGGTACGGATAATCTCCTACCATTTCCGGAATCCGACGCAACCCTACCGCCAACGCCTATCTTTGCGAAACCCCGTGCAATCTGCTAGTTACCCTAATCTCCCCTCTCGCGGAACTTAACCCTCAGGTTACTTCTCGGAACCCCAAAGAACTTATCATTAAACCGATACCCCTCCTTCAATAGCTCATCGTTAAGCTCAACCTCATATCGACTCGAAAAATTCGCAATCGTCAGATACACCTGCATGTACGCCATATGCATTCCCAAACAAATCTTCGCGCCACGTCCAAACGGAACCATCCACCGCTCTCGCTCATTAATCTCTGCCTGGGTCGCATGCGACAACAGCCAGCGCTCGGGCAAGAACTCGGTAGGGTTGGGGAAGACTTTGGGGTTCATGTGATTGCTGTAGATGGTACATTCGCAATTGGTGTTCGGTGGGATGACGCGGTTGTGGAAGACTGTGGGCGTATTTGGAGGGTTGACTGGCGAGATGCGGGAGAGGGCACCGCAGACGGGTTGCGCGAGGCGGAGGGTCTCTTTAACGCATGCACTCTGGGGGGTCGGTTAGCGCTAACGGTCGGGAAAGGGTTGGCTGCACTTACGATATAGGGTAGATGCTCGCATTGAGAGTATGTGATCCATTCTTTACTATTTGGCGTTATGCTGCGGAGCTCGGCAAGAAGGAGTTCTTTAATACGAGGTTCACGGTTGATATGAGTGATTGCACAGGCAGAAGATTTACTGATGGTACCGAAGCTGGCTGCGAAGGTGATTCCGATATCGGCGTACATTGTTGGTGGTATCCCGGAAGTGCCGAGTTGATTGAAGACAGAGTCGAGAATTGTATCGGGTTTGAAGCCCGGTTTGCCTTTTTCGCTTCGAGTTCTGAGACCGCCTGCTTGCTCGGCGAGGAATTGCTTGTGGTACTTGTCGATGTTCGCCCTGGTATATGCTTCAAATTGTTCTTGTTGCTCTGTACATCCGTTAGACGCTGATCGAGGCACAGCTGGAATGAGAAGGAACCATACCGAAGCTGTTGAACAACTTGTCGCGAAACCACTTCGGGAGTGTCCCGGGAAGCGTTATGAGGAAGAATTTGAAGTGCTTAACCACGTTGAAATCCTCCTCGATTTTCGGAATGCCCACGACAAACGGATGCGCAAAGTTCGGGGCATCAAGGAACCTAGACTCGAGTATTAGCGTACGACCTACAGTATAAGATTGGAAGCATTAGTGCTTACTCTGTGCTGTCAATGCCGAACGAAAACTCCGAAAAGATCTCCAGCGCCGTGCACATAAACATAAAGTTCATATCCACCTCCGCCACACCACCATTCTTCTTCATGATGTCCTCGAGCTTGCCAAATGCCCGCTCGAACTTTCTTCTCAGCAATGGCTCCCTCTTTATAACCTCATTCTTCGTGAATCCAGGCTCAAAGTACTTCCTCCGCTGGCGATGATCCTCGTTGGATGGCGTCGTTACCATCGTGTCTTCGGTGCCATTGCTCTGATAGTGCTTCTCATCTCGAATGAACCGAGTTCCCATCCTGCTCATATGAGCGAAAGCATCGATGCCTTGAATACGGAGACGATTGGGGCCGGTTCGAACGATGGGGCCGTAGGTCGGATGGAGAACTTCCTCGCAATGGAAGCAGAACTGGCCGCCTTTGGGAATCTATCACGCTTGGGTTAGCAGGATGCAAAGCTGGAAAAACGGCCCAGTGACATACATCATACCAAAGCTCATAAAGTCTCGAGAACTTTGCGAGAAATGGACCTGGAAAGCTCCGAAGTGGATGGAAGAAGATGTTGTAAATGATGCTACTGAGATGGTAGCAAAGGAACAAGGTACCAACTGCCCCCAGTACCGAGGCCGGCGTCACTGTGAGCTTTTTGGCTGCATCGAAGACGGGGAGTAAAACTTTCTCCATGTCAAATAACCGGGCGTGAATGACAGTACTAGAAGCCATTGCCAGTGAAGCAAGCCACCCAGGCCGGGGTTTCCTTCTTACTTATAGAAATTCCGATCTTCATTCACAGTGAGGGGTTCCGGCATTTGAGGTTACATGCATTGATATGTAGGGACACAAAGAAAAGCAATCTCAGTCTCACAGCCCCAGATCTGCGTGCATTCCTACCGCCAAGTTTGCGCTTATCGACATCTCAAGGGCAGAATCTGGGGAAGCGCATCGCCCAAGTTGGGGCCAACTGGAAAATGCGATGCAGATAACGCTCCATTGCTGCATGTAACCGATTCACCCACATGTGTAAGGTCCAGAACAGCGTCAGCGAGTAACGAAGGTGGGGTATGGTTTGCTGTAAGCACTGCAGTAGCCGAGAGGGGTCTGTGGAACAGCGACACTGAGCGCTTGAAAATCAAGTTTATATCCGTTCTGAGGGGTCAGACTCGGATTGCAGTGAAGGCAGATAATTGGCAGGGCATCTGATGCTTGGGCGAGCGTGGAATGAACAAGAAACTAGATGGAGCTCTACGGCCTCGACAGTACCCGCGAATTTACAACCCGAATCTGTGTGGACAATGGAGAGGCGCGGTTGTGGCGGAAATTATCAGAGTTGCAGTTAGGGTTAGACGTTTGATTGTTAGGGTTCTACTGCAAAAAAGTTTTACCTGACATTGACAAAAGACTGGTTCCAGAGGGGGTCGAACCCTCGACCTTGGCGTTGACACTGAGTCGTATTAGCACCACGCTCTAACCAACTGAGCTATGGAACCGTAAATTGAAAGTAGAACGGTTAATTAATGCCCTAAGCTACGCTCAGTTCCGAGTCCGTGAGGTCGGGGTTACAGGCTCGTACCAAGCTTGCTTCCTTTCGTGCCGATACTTTTGTACCGTTGCCGCTCGATGATGCCTTTGATGTGATACTTAGCGGACCGCCAAGATGTGGGACTTCAAGCACCGATTGTATGTAAGAAGTAGAAATCACTGGCATTGCATGGGATGTAATACCGGTTGGCCTCATGCAGTGTGCTTCTACAAACATAAGCGTAATCATGTTGAGCTCCTTACGGCTCGAAACTTCTATTGCACCTACTAGCACTTTGCTCGCATCAATAGGTTCCTCCAGAGAGTTAAGTACATGTATACAGGTGAAGACTTTCGCATTAGTATCGACTGCCAATGGCTTCTGAGGCTCGAGGATTTCTTCGAAGGTTCTCCAATTCGAGCACATTTCTGGCCTAACCCATCCCCGTTCGAGGGCTTCATCGAACATTTGTACACTGCCTGTTGTACGTGTACTCGAACGACTCTTGGTAATACTGCACTGTATTCTTCCTTCGCCAAATCCTTACTCGAGCTTGGCTTGGTTTGCTAGCTGCCGTGAGCATACTCCATAACCACGAGTTGTGTTCCTAAATACTCGTACATATAGGATGTGTGTTCAACTCGTATTTGTGATTATGCATACTACATAGCCCCTCCTTTAGTAGGCTCGTGCTGTCCATTTCCGGGGTCAATTGTAATCTCTTCCGGTAACATTTCGTGCAAAGCTTTGCAGTCCTTGCCTGGATCAGTTGATCAGATGCTCAAGAGCCTGAGCACATGAGCGTACCGTTATAACGTTAGCTCATCGATCATCCTCCACACGTACACAGCCAGTACTTGTCGTGTTCCTGTAACTACGACCCCGATAACTTTGAATAGCCTGAGTGCTGCCAGTGTACAAAGTCAACGTGCCGCCGGACTTCTTGTTTGTAACTTGGATTCTTGCAATGGTCATTCTCGTGCCAGCCCGTCCTCACCTTGCTTTTGTTCCTGGATGCCATGTGTGATGCTGTTGTGCAGAGTTGGCGTTGCAATGCAGTCCTGCCAGTGATTTCGGTACGGTTTTCTCGTTTGAGCTTTCGGATCATGCATACTAAGTATGTATATCTGGTTGTCGGATCTCGTACTATGATCGAGTTCAACATAAGTTGAACGTTTGATTGACGCGTATACATGTCTTAAGTACACTCAACCATTCCTGTTGCTTCATGATCGAACGTTCCGTGTGTCTAGAACCGTTTCGAATGAATATGAATGACGTGTGAGCAGGTTAGTGCAAGTGGCCTCGTGATAACCCCCGCATACTTAACTTACTAAGCTCAAGTGCGTAAAAGGTGTTCCGAAGTTCTCGTACGGTACGGCTCGTTCGTTTACCTCAAGCTCATAGTCGATAGTGAAGACCATGGAAAACATTCGTGCAATGTGGGTCCGATGGCAGGTTGTATCTCGTGTATTTTTCTTTCTCATGTCATTCACTTGATGAGCATCCCCGTGCCTTGAATGCTGGTTCGGCAAGACGGCTCCATCAAACGCGATAGAGAAGGATGTTGTTTCCACCAGGTTGTGTCCAAAAGCAAGAGGAAAGAAGCAGTCTTTATACCCAAATACAGCCCACACAGCCTCTTAGCCAACTCATCCCCGTGCTTTACTTCCCACCTCTCTTTTTTAGCTGCGGTTGTCGCTCGTTTGCAGAAGACCTTAAAGTTGTTAACGTTACAATTGTTGACGTGCAATGAAAGATCGAAGGTGTAGAGCATGACCTGACTGCGTGCTAGTGAAGTTTATGTGGGTACGCAATTGTACAATATTGTACGTACATGGTGGACTCGCTTGCTTTCTAAAGATTACGAGTATGACGTCTCACCGTTCTCCCCCATTTCCCGTCTCCAGTTCGTCTTGATTCGTTATCTGTCGCGATCAGTTTGCAATTGAATGCCTGCGTAAAAGGTGAATACCGTAGGCACATTCTGGAGCAAGAGATACGTACATACTTGTTCAAGTCGTGTACGGACATGAAAGAAACCGTTCGCTAGGTCGTACGTCTGCGCCCTTCAAAGACCGTTGCTTACTTAGGCTTGTATCCATCGTACAAAGATTTTGGAGCTCATCATCGGTACAATTTAAACAAGACCGTGACTTGACCTCTTGAGATATGTCGATATATCGGCAGGTTGGCCAGACGCATCAATGCTCAGGTTCTTTGTAATTGCGCTTCATCCTTCGGTCACCTTCTCCGTGGACATCCCCTTGTGTGATCGTGTTACGTTTTACTTGGACGTGATGTCAACGAGCGCATCAGTTTGAAAGGATGAATCGAGATATAAACGTGAGGATGCTTCCTAACAGTCTTGACGTCTCGTCGATCATCTTAAAGTTATCGCATCTCCACTTCGACTGCTCGTGCAAGGGCTCTTGCAACCTTGGTCATTGTTGCATGCTGCGGTACGTAGGAAGAAGCATCCGAATGCTCGACCAGCCAGGTTCTTTATTCTCGTTTAAAGGCCGTGAGGATATGTCTGCTTGCCGACACTCGTTCGTTATCTGTTGACTCGTCTCTCGAGTTGATGCGTGTTTGTTCTCGTGTTGGGTTGACGTAAATATGTTCACCTTGTGATATGTGAGGATCTTGCGTGGATCACGTACTCAGGCGGCTGGCTTGCAGGCAACTCAGATCCATCGGAGTTCAAGTGCGTAGCTGGTGGACATTTGTTTGTGCCCTATTACGTGAGAGGTCTCGTACTAGAATGTCGTAAGATCAAAAGAAAAGAGTCGTGCTTCTGACCCGTCGACGAATATCTGGCTAGTTCTCGTATGGGGTGGTCCATTTTCCGACTTGTTTTCTGATCGTCCCCGTGTCTAGAGTCTTGAATGTCTTGCTTCCGTCCAAATAATGGAGAAGAATGTTGTTTGCACCAGATGATGTTCAGAAGCAAGAGGAAAGGAGCTGTATTTATACCAAAATCCTAGCCTCAAAAACCAGTGCCGAAAAGAAGACCCGCTTGCGGGCTCAAAAGACTTGTCTTTTCCAAAATCCAGCCCAACCAGCCACTCCTTCCAAGTCCGGAAGGAGCAGCGAGGAAGCATCTCCGCTCAACTTGAACTAAGTATCTTCTCTCAACTCGCAACTACCCTAACCATCCAACCATATCCAAAGCCATATAACCTAATCACTCTTCCCAACCCCATTTCCACCAGCCATTATCTCCCCGTAGGCGGAAACTCGAACACCACTCTCCTCCCCTCCGGTGTAACACTCCGACTCCTACTAACGCCACTAACCTCCACACGATACCCCTCAACCTCAACTGTCATACTTCCCAAGCCCCTACTATGTCCCGCGGTAGCCGTACTTGCAAAACTACCGCCTCCGCTTGACGCGCCTGTCGAGGTGGAGCGGATGCTTCTCAGACTTCCCACTGGGCTGACGAGTTGCCTTCCTGCCGGTTTAACGGAGGTGTCGAGAGCAGGAAGTGGAGGGGTAGGCGAGAAGGAAGTGGGCGGAGTGTGGAGTCGGGCATCTCTTTCGCGCTCAAGGGGAGAACGGTCGTCGTGGTAGACATATTGTCTCTCGTCGATACTTGGAACTGGTGGTATCTCCCTCATGGCGTTGCGAACGGCGAGGGAAGGGTACCGTGCAATGCTGTTGTTTCGACCACCCAGCTCAGGGCTGTCAACTCCAACACCGGCACTGCGCATGGTGCCGGTAGTGGTAAGGTCATCGGTCTCAGCATCCATGATGATTCCGAGCTTCTCGTGGCCTTCCCAGTCGCCGGCTTCCTCGAGGAGTGCAACGAGGGTGATGCGCCGGCGGTAGGAGACGGCCCAGATGGCGAGGACAGCGGTGCAGTAGAGGGCGATAAGGCAGGTGCTGGCCCAGAAAAGCTTGTATCGTTCTGAGGATTCGGAGCGGCGGACACAGGTATTGAAGAGGGGCCCATTCATGACGGCCAACTTCTCTCGTTCCCGGCTAGTGTGTGTTGAGAAAGAGGCGCAGTTGAGCTCTCTCCATTTCCGAGATCGCGCAGCATAGAAGAACCAGAGTGATGAAGCCATCGTGGTGAGAGTTGCAGAGAGGGCGGTGGTGTATAAGAGTGCTGTTGCGAGGGGAGTGGAGCGTCGAAGGTGTGGTGGGCCGTACATTAATGTTAAGGCTTGGAGTGGAAGAGTGATGACGAAGAGAGAGAAGATCGTCATTGCGATCGGGATAAGGAGAGTTTTGAGGGTTTGAGGACCGGTGAGTGTGAGCAGCTGCTCGACACCGGAGAAGAAAGAGAGGCCAGCCATCAGGAATATAAGGAGAGTAACTATGCGGGCGAGGAGGTCGAGGGAGAGGAAGAGAGTGAAGCAACGAGTATAGAACGAACGGGATTTCAGGTTGTAGATAATGTTTTCCTTGCTCCATCGGTCGGGCTTGTCGTCTTCCGTGAAGGAGAAGGTAGAAGGCGAATATGGCAATGGCTTCTCTGTGATGTTGTAGCTGACTGCAGTCTTGACAGGAGGCGAGTAGCGTGCTGCCTGTTCGGCGGCTATAATAGCTCTGGCCTGCTGGGCTGCTCCATGAAGAGAATCCTTCCGAGCAGCCTCACTCCGCTCCTCCTCCCTCACAGCTTCCACCAAATCAGGGTCTTCCTTCCTAGCCTCATCTCTCAACTCGTTCGGACAGTTCATTCCACGATCGACGTCGATGAATATAGGTTCTCCAGCTGCAAGATGTGCCTGAATACAGGTAGTGCTGGCAATTGAGACTGCACGATCACCAGAGTCTGTCAGGCGACGTGGAGGTAGCAGGAGACCGCCATCCATGCAGTAAACGGACGTCTTCTTGTCATCTTCTGTACTAGCAGCAGGTGGCGCAAGATGTGTTGATGCAGGCTTCTCAGGTGTTGGTTTAGCGACAAGATAAGCGGTATTCGGAAGTGGCTGGTTGAGGGAAGTAGGCTTCATTGGTGAAGGAGGTGGACGGTAGCTGGTGCCAGGAAGGATGCCTGGTTGTGATCGAAGAGACTCGGAGTCCTCGGTAACGCTGTCGAGCCGGGATGGTCGACGAGTGTACTTCAACATGACGATGCTGTTATTCTGAAGTTCGTTGCGTTGAATGTGCTTCTTTCTTTGGAGGTTCGAAAATGTCCTTTCCCTTCCGTGCCAGAGCTTGCTCCAATCCAAACTTCTTTGGTGTAAAAGATCCAAACAATGAACGTAATCTTCTCAGAAGAATCTAAAGCAAAGCCTATCAAAGGCGATCGAGGAAAGAGCAAAAGTAGAATCGAAAAGATGAAGGACAAAGGTCGGAAAGCGAACGAAACGGGATGAACTCGAGAGACGGAGAGAATAGTCGAATTCTGAAAGTTATCGATTGTCGCAAGATTCCAGGAGCCAGGGTTAACGAGGGGCGATGATAGCAAGAGCCTGTGCACCGTTAGACCCTGCATCACTGCAGTATGCTTCTGCTCACACCCTTGTAGCCGTTTCAAATCTCGGAGATTTTGAGCGTTTCGTGAGCGTCAGTTGCTGTCAAACCCTTCGCGGATTGATGAAGTCGATTATCGAGGCCGAATAGTTGCCATTTTCCAAGTCCAACACCCCTCCTCTCAATCACAATTACCATCAGCAAGGTCCATAATCACTTCCATCTCGGGCTGGAGCTGTTGTCTTCAAAGTTGATAGTAAATCGTTTGGTGATGCGCTCAGATGGTGTTGATGTTGCGTTGTGAAACAAACTCCGAGACGAACGTCAGGGTGATGAAGCGAGCCAAATCGCTTGGCAGGGACACCCTACGCTAGTCTCGTTTGGGCTGGCGGCTCGCTTGATAAGATGAATCGATAATCGTGAGGCTCAAGCGACCTCCTTGGCCACCGCATACAACGAGTGAGCTTTCGTGCACTCGAATGCGGACTCGGAATCTCCAATCGATCAAGCATGGAGTATCAAACGATATAGAAGGGCGATAGGCGCACAGTATTCGTATTTAAACAAAGCGACAGATGCATATTCTTCCACGAGTTAAACCTTAAACTCAAAATACTAATCCCTTCACTGGTAGCATCCATACTTTGGCACCGGCCATTTCTACCCGTACCAAGCCTCGACCTCGAGCTTCCTCCGCCTCTTTCTTCTTCTCAATATATATCGGCCTTCCCGTCTTTCCCCCACCAGTTGTTCAACTTTCCCCAGACACCCAACCAGCCTCAGGCTAGCACGAATTCGCGAATCAAGCACCAACACAGCAAACTTGAAAGACATCCACGTTTGAACCCGAAAATCAAATGGTATATTTGTACAGTAAGTATAATACAATCCTCCCCCATTAGGCCGCCCACTCCCCCTTTTTACCCCCGAAAAGAAAACAAATTAATTACAGAAAGTCAGGCCCTCAATAGCTGTCGCATAGCATATTTCCGGCCGTCTTTTATCGCACCTCCGAACTTTTTACAAGCACTGGAAGTAGTAGTCGTTAAGCTTCTGGCAAGACGAACCGCTCTGGCAGCACTGAGGTCCCGAATATCCGATCCCACCTTTTAAAACGTAACGTTAGCTGATGCTCATGCAATATGAATTAGAAGGGATTACTTACCACACTGGCCCCACTTTCCGGAGCAGTTTTGCTGAGGAGGCTGAGTCGTGGTTGGGGTAGTAGAGGTAGTAGTGGTAGATGGAGGGCGGGTAGTAGTAGTGAGTGTGGTGGATGGGTTTGGATTTGTTGGAGCACCCTGGTATGTGGAATCCAACTCTCCCCACTTGATGTTAGAGAACGTGATGGTTGGGTTTGGCTCCACGCGGACGATTCCAGCGGGGGATCCCTCAGTGGCGTCACATGGGCCGGCAGAGTTGACGGAGCCGTCCATCCACTGCATATTTCCAGACTCGTCCCACCAGAGCGAGAAGATCAGGACCATACCGCGGCTCATGGCGGCACCCATGCCCTTGGTGCCTCCAAGGTCGAGGTAGCGCTCGGCACCGCCGGTCGCAAGGCAGTACGCGTCGTTCATTTCGTTTGTTCCGTTGAAGGCGGCGCGGGCGTCGGAGGCCGGGACGTTGACGGTAGCCTGCTTGACGACCTTTCCATCTTGGACGTAGAGACGACGGATAGCGATCATTTCGCCGCGGGCGTTGGCGGGGAATTGCGTGACGACTGTGAACTTGCGGGTTGTGTCGACGCCGAATTCGGCGCCACGGCCGTAGTGCTTGGGTTGGCCGACCTTGTAGGGGTTGTAGGTGCAGCCCCATTCGTCGCAGTCGCCGGCCCATTCGCAGGCTTCGCCTTGGCACTTGAAGAGGCCGGGGTGGCGGCAGGTGTGGGGGGCGATGCCGTTGGCACGGGAATTGGCTTCCCAGATATCCATCTCGTTGCAGCAGGAGCCGGAGCCGTCCATGTTGGGGGCGCCGTTGATGAAGGGGGTGGTGAAGCATTGGGCGTCGCAGTAGCCGGTTCCGTAGTATGCACCGGCCTTGTTGAGAGGGGTGGTGGCCTTGCCTCCATCAGCCTCCATCTCTGTTCGAATTTTGTTAATAAGCGGTCATAGGGAAGGGAGTCAAGGGGACGGACCAGAAAGGTAGAGAGCGCCGTTCATGCCGCATGGGAGCTTGCTGATATCGACATCGAAGGCGAATTCACCACCAGTGAACTGGGTCATCTCATATCTCTGCTTTCCCTCTTCGAGGAGGTAGACACGAGGAGTAACGACCTTGCCGTTCTTGAGCTGGTCGAGACGGAGAGAGTCCCCGCTGGTGGAAACACCGTACTGGGAGTAATCGGCGATTGGAGAGACAATGCAGTTGTTCTGGCAAGTGACCTCGTCAGGGCATACGGTGGGGTCTGGCTTCTCGCCCCAGTTACCGCAGTTCTTGCCAGGATTGTTGCGCTGGTCGACTGGATGGGCGAGGTTGTCGAGCACGATGTAGTTGGTCTTGGCCTGGCAGCCTCCGGCTTTGGTGCAGCGGTAGGTGGTGAGACGTGGATGGTTCTCGGTACCTTGCCCCATGGTCTGGGCGTGAACGCCGAGAGACAAGAGGGCGAGAGCGACAAAGGAGGTGCTGAGCGAGATTGGTGCCATTGTGAATGATTGAACGACTGCTGCAGAGTGGGGAGCAAAGAGAGGGGCGAGGTGAAGGGGTTTATATCAACATCTTTCTTTTTTGGTGCCTGAGACCCCGAGTCGGAGACATATTGATCGTTGCGGTGGTAAGCTTGACATGGATCTGGGGAGGTTGATTGCAGGTAAAGGCTCAACGGCCCTGAATCCGATGGGCGGAACGGTGTTGTGGGGTAATTAGGCGTGTGTAACTCAAGAATAACGTCCTTGTATGGGGTACCCCTGACAAGCTCTAGCCGAAACGAGCTTGACCGTTACCTGTAATTGGCATTGGCGGGCTTGGAGATCCCATGGGATAGAGTCCCATTTGTAGCAGTGGCTTGTGAGGCTCGGACACTGATACACCCATACAGATTTGCTTGGTGAATAGCTTCTTCTCAGTTCGTACTCGTACCAGTCGTGGGCCTCCAAGGGCGATCATTGGAGGTCGAACTTCAACGTCGCGTCGAAAGGTTGAATGCTACTCGGGATACGAGAGACCGAGCACTGGCAGACTGGATACGAAGCTGCGAGCACTAGGGCCTCGCCCGGGGCTCCGTCTCTAATGGGGGAATGATATCTTGGTAACCTAAACTCGTCGTTAGTAACTGACGTTGACCCAGTGGAAACTTCTCACCACGAGCTCAAGTTTCAGCGCAACGTGAATCCGTCGGGGAAAAAGGATTGAGAACCGCTGCATGTGGAGAAAGCCGAGCCTAACCAAGGAACATGTGTTCCTCCTCGTGTTCGGAGCGTCAAAGTGGTGATTTGATTATGCACCTAAAATTTTAGAGTGCTTGTTTCCATGCAGTCTCCGTATCAAGCCTTTTGTTTCGGAGTTTTTGGGTGGGAATTGATTACTTCATCTCGTGTAGCAAAGCGTGACAAAATGTACAAAGCAGCGATACTGTTTTCCGCTTCTCCGCACACGAAATCACGAGTGGCCCCGCCGCCCTATTCTGAGCCCCCCGCGTGACTCTCACGTGAACCCCAACCATGGAATTGCCTGACATCACCGATATTAAGCTTTTGTATCCCATGCTATCCGACAAGAACTACCGAGCCGGAAGCCTACCTCCCTCGTCCGAAAGCCTCAATCAAATTGGCGATTGAAAGTCTCCGAGTATAAATGCCGACGACTTTGAAAGGGAAGAACATGTGAACTGCAGGAAAGAATATGTACATACATACGGTTGCTACATGGGCCCGTCTCAGACTCTTCTGGAATTAAGGGACGTGGCGGAACGACGATACTTGGGGGTAACTTTCCGCCTCGAAATATTGAATCCATGAATCTGTATTCCGTACATGAGACAGAAGAGGATTCTGATTGAGAAGACCCAGTTCGACTGTCGATTGAGATAGACAAGATACGCATGTGACTTCTTGCCTGATAATCTATTTCGAGGCCGAACGAGAATTTCCCATGACGTTGGGAATTTGAGTAGGAGCAGGGATGAGCCTTGAAGATATATCATGGTGTTGAGTTTATGGGAATCGTATCTAGCCTATTGCGTTAGTAGGGAGGCCCGCGAAATCCGGCGAACCAATGGTTCTTCATATCCTCGTCAACGTCTTGGCATCGAACGTAGGTACCACCTGCGAACCTCAAGACACCAACAAACAACAATCACCACTGCAGTCGGCTCATGCCTCAATCAATTCATCAATCCAAAACTCTTAGCAAGTCCATCAGTGCACCTCTACTAGGCATCGTTGAAGGTTGCCGATGACGGGATGAATATTGACACAGGCTTCAGCTGCAGAGTAGTACGTCAAACGGTACTGAGAGGATCTATCTGACCGTGTACGACTCGGATACCAGTACATACTTTTCTCGTCACTGTGACTTCCATCACAGAGCCTACCGGATACACGCTACTACTACAGAATGAGCTTTATTAGAAGATACACATGCATAGTTCCAGCTATTTCTTGGTACATATACTTTCACGTTATGCTTAAGGGGATGCTTCGATTCGTACTACAACCAAAAAGACCCACGAGAGTTGGGGCGAACCTTAAGCAATTGAGCTCAGAATTAACATGCAACATAAGAATACTGAACACCGTAACAGTTAACGAGCTCAGTAACTGGAAACGGATGGATGACGGAGCACGAGAACTATGAGTAATCAGCTTGTCACACTAGTTCATACAAACATTTCTCGAGCATCTCACACGCTCGGTTTAGACTGATGAGGGGAAAGTACGAACTTCGGACAAGCACTGCGCAGCTGCACGTGCATGAGACTTAAGATCCCATACAACTTTCACCGCTTACGGCTCAAGGGGACTATTCCGACAAGAAAACATGAACATGTCTACGTCAATGATCGCCGAACGACAACAATGATTGTGATACGATACAAAGGTTTATACTTCACAATATTCGACGATTTGTATCGTGAATCATGATTCTGGCCCCCCCGCCAAACGAGTACAAGAATACAGAAGAAAGGAGATCGTAAGAAAGAGCTACGTTAGCATTACCACTCGATCAAGTACGTTACAGGTCTCAATCTCACGAACTTGAACCCTAAACCAACGATCCAGTTGTCCAAAGTGAAGTACGCAACGGTAGTACCGTAACCTGTCCTGATTCAGGCACAGGTTACTTGTCAAGAATGCGTTAATTAATGCAAAGGAATAGGATGTTTACAGGGTAGGTACGAAATTTCAGCTGCATTGGCCCATGGGGATGCTGCGTTCGACTATTCATACGAGAGCAGCATATATATCCCAGACAACGAGCAGTTACGAGTTCAATTGTGTGGCATGATACCGTAGGTACGGCCTTACGATTACCGATGAATGGTAAGAAAGACAAACGTGACATCCTTTGGGATTACGAACAGAAGCGGGACACGAAAAGCAGTAGATTTCAAGGCTGAGACAATTTTGGACAGAGCGGTACGAGGTCTAGAAGCGAGATCGATCAATGATCACGGACTACGGAACAATAGCATGTAATTATTTGCACTTCAGGCACACACGCGTTAAGAAGCTAGGTGCCTTCACAGCGAATAGGAGTACATGGCCATATGGGGATGACTATTGGTACGATGAAGTGCACAGAAACCACACGTTAAATTCGGGAATCAAGAACCAAATTGCAAAAGAAGCAACACCCCGAATCACGATGCTACAGATAGTACATACCGAGGAATGCGATCAACCTTCAAGGCACAAGGCGCAATCGATCCGGACACGAGGATTATGATTCTCACAAGTAGTACAACTCAGTACCGCAGTATTGACTGCCTAGGTACAGGTCGTCATCTGACGAGTCCGAGTCCCAATTGTGAAGCAAGCATAGATTGAACAGAACATAAAACACGATTCATCCATTAGGTATCATAACTCATCCGCCCATATTAGTACATTACACCCCAAAAACATATACACTCAACCTATCTCCCGCACGCCGGCGCCTACAGCATCCATTTTCACCCGACGATCAACCCTCACCCTAAACCCAACCACCCGCATGACCCAAAGCCTTCATAACACCCACATTTTTCCTCTCCCCCTCCTGCTCCTCCCCCCACCGCCTCCTACTAACCCGACTCTTCCTCCTCCTCTCCCGCCTATCATCTCCACTCATCTCCTCACCCTCTTCTTCCAAAAACACTCCATTCCACTTCATCTTCGGGCCCACCCACTCGATATCCTTCCTGCTGACTTTCCGGCCGTTCTTGACATTCTCGCGGAGTTGCGCCAGGTGTGAGGATGCGTCCCGGCCCATGCTGATCTTCCATTCGTTGAGCAGGATGAAGGAACTGGCGAGGAGTGATGAGAGGAGGAAGTTGACAGGTTTCTGTTTTTGTGGGGAGGTGACGCGGATGCGGAGCAGGCGGAGGAGCTTGTAGAACGAGAGGTTCCGTAGCGAGATAGCACTATCGAAAGCGTTAGCGACCCAACCCCAAATACCTTCCCTACACCTCCATACAATGGACTAGACTTACATTGCCACCGCTGACACCCAAACCAAGAACCGCCCTCGTTTATAACTATCAACATAATCCTCCACAACATCCTGCAAATCCAGCACCCCCCTCGTCAACTCCTTCCTCACCCTCTCATACTCCGCCTGCACCTCCGCACTACTCTTCCTCCTCGTCTCCACATCCGTCCCAAGCTCACTCTCCTCCAAGTCGCGATCGCGCATCGGCGACCCGTAGATTTGGTACTGCACGGGCAGTCGGCGCTTGATTGCTTCGGAGCGGAGGTGGATGTAGAGCGTGAGGTAGTCGGCGAGCCGGGCTTTTAGCGAGGTTGGCGTCAGCGGCGGGTAGGTCGGGGTTGGGGTGAGGTCCATGTAGGATGGGGGAGGAGTCGGGCCGGTTGAGATGTTGATGGAGGCGGTGGCGCCGGCGGATGGGACGAGGTTGGAAGGGCGGGAGCTGGAGGATGGGCCGGCCGCGGCGGGAAAGTAGCCGGGGACTGGGGTGGGGTTGTAGGAGCCGGAGAAGGAGGCGCCGGCAGAGGGCGCGGGTGGGGTGTATCCGTACTCCATTGCGCGACAGGATGTTGGTGTTGGAGGGAAAGTTGGTGATGGAGGTTTGTGATGAAAGAGATGGTGAAGATGGGAATTGAGGTGGTTGGTCGCTGCGCTCGGATCGGGCTGAAACTGGCTTGGCTTGTGGACGATAACGCGCACGCTAGACTGTGTTTGGGTAAAGGAGCCGCAGACGCTTAGATAAGCGGACTGGGAAATAAGCTTTGCCAAGTGGTGTATACGCTAACCTCTTTGATAGGCGAGATCGGCTTTGCCCGAGGAGATACTGCGTCATTGAATGACACGAAGAACGGTCTGGAGCTCTTGAATTTACCCCGTCTTGGTACCCTACGTTTAGGCACTGTCCAATACTTTAGTGTTCTCTGTACACTACCATTGATCAGATTTCCCAGTACCTCATGGTAGGGAGGTTGCGCCTGGCCAATTGTGATGGTTTAGGGTTATTCTTAAGATCTTACTTCATACGTTCGGGAAAGAGAGAGGCGAAACCAACAACACTTTCCTTATCAGGCCAATTCGAAATCGGTGCTAAGCTTATGATGTAAGTAATCTTCTCGTTTAGTACTTGTTGCACGGCACGGCATCCAAGCCACAGTGTTTAGCTAATTAGGCCGCCACTATCAGTACAGTTCTTCAAGCATCAGTTCTCCAGTCTGCAGTCGTCATCGCCGTAATGAGCTCATACTTTTAACATCAGCGCAGTTTGACACTCACCGGGAAACGGAACAGCATAATCATCACTCTAATACTAGCCGCCAGTGTACATGAACAGGTCTACAACCTTCCACCTGGGGGGGATCTACCCTTGACAATGTAGACCTATGCCGTAAACCGACGGGCATGCTGCATGCTGCAGCGCTGCCGTTTTATTTGGAGCAATCCAATACTTTGAAAGCTACACCGAGAACTCCACAGTATGAGAATACTGCACCAAAAGTCTCCCCGTACAGGAGCTTCCCCCTCGCAAGATTCTACATACAACAAAATTGCATGCATAGTAGGCTATCAGCAAGTCTAAAGCGTAGAAGGTTCTTCGGCTCTCTCTTACTAAAGGAAACTACATGCTTGGTCGACGGGCAGAATCTTGCTACTTGATTGCTAGACTTGGAAAACTCTCAGAAATGCTCGTTACGACTCTTCGGAGTTACCAAATTTGCAAACAGATGGATATTGTCATGACGCGCCGTGCCACTAACTTGCCGGCCGGCAGCTTCGAGATAAAAATGAGACCGTATCCAGCTTATCTTCTTCGCATTGTAAGGGATTTGGAAGCAAATCCGATTGTGATTTGGTAAGTAGACTCGTGTAACGCTTTGGCATTTCCGGATTTGATCCTCAGGATAAGCTTGCTCTGAAGAGTGAATGGACGGATTACGGTGTTTGATCTTAGAACTGTTTGGAAATTTTTACGTGCGATGTGAGAGTCTGATGTGCTGCTTTCCTTCAGTTGAAAAGTTAGAGCTTGCTAACCGTACTGGAGTTCCTGGTAGCACTGTTACGCATAAAACTTTCTTTTCCCCTTTCGTCCATCCCTACAACTTGAACGTGCGAAACATTCTAGTACGTGATAATAGGGCTTGAGATGCAAGTTCGGTGGTGAGTGGTCCGAGTCCAGGCCAATCACCCGTGACTCGGATATTTCATGATGAAGTCTATCGTCAAAGTATTATATAGTATGATCAAATGATCCTCGAAACATGGGTGATTCGTTCAAAGTCTTCATTTCTCTTCATCGCATCATTAAATTAAGTAGAGTATGAACCCCGAAACAGGGTTGAATCGCGACTTCGTCTAACTTTCTGCTGCTCATATATACCGGGTTTATTCTAGATCGAATTCTCGTGTTATTGCGTATGACCATATCTCGTGAGGATCATGCATGCAGGCCGTGGAGAGCCTCTTGTACGTTGATACTTGCGAGGTGAACTTAAGGGATGCGTACTAGTAGGTACATTTGTTTCTTATCTGTTGCTTGCACGTACCTTGTTTATTCTCGTATTGAATTGCAACGTGCGCATGTTTTTGGAGGATTATGCAGTCCGAGTTGTACAGAGCGTGGAATGAGGTCGACAGTTCCAAGTAGACGTACTAATGATGCGTACTTCTTAGTCCGCTTTCAGAGCCATGTGAGTTCCTCGTTTCTAAGTACTTTTTGACCTGACAGCTAGTTGGTAATGCGAACACTGGCATAGACCCCAATTTTACTCAGAATAAGTACGCTTGGAACTGCGTATCATGTGGTGATTGTTGCGAACGGTGTCAATCGTAACAGCTTGCTTGCATCTACTACGTAATTACCTACCGTTTTCTAGGCTGCCAGGTCTTTAAGAATGATTCCTTGATTGCGGACGACATCGATCAATTTACTCCATATAAGATTGAAGTGACATCCCCATTTCCCTACTGGATAGGCGCGCATTGCTTTACCGTTTGCCCAAGTTCCAGCATCGTAATCCTTTCATGGCGAGTCTCATATGAGTAGACTCGGCCATAAAGCCATGAGCCGACAGGGAATCTAGGAACGTCATCAGTGGCTCACACTCACAAATAGTAGGCAACAAAATGATGTCACAGTCGTTGCAAGCAATTTACATTCACCATACCTTGAACGGTTTACACTGGCAGAGGCTTGGACTAGCCATTAGAATGCACAACGATCGGCATTTTATAACTGTTTCTATTTCCCAATATAGACTACTATAGATTACTTATCCCGTTGGCACCTCTTAGCAATATCAACCGAGCTGCATATAAGTCTCCATCCTAATTACGAGTCAGTAAATCGGACGGTAAATGCAATTGGATTGGAGTAGAGCTTACCATCCTCACTCCCAATACTCCCGTCGTTGCTTTGGCCCGTGAGCCTTGTTAGACTCCGCATTCGAGCACTCCCACCTATGATTCTCCCCAAAATGACCCTTCTGACACTCCCTCGAGCAATATCTAGAAGAAAATGTTAGTACTTAACTTTTCGGGCCTGTCGGCGGATAACATACTCAGCCTCCATACACCTCACACACCACCAACCTTTCTCTCCAATCTTCTTGCCACATCCGAGACGCCAATCACAAAACTCATTTCTCTTCACTTGTCCCCAGCCTCCAACATAAGAACGGGCGAGGCTGGATGGCACAGTTGGTGTGTGCTGTCATGTCTTGGCTTCTGAGAAGTCTGGGTTCTCAGGAGTCACCGGTTCGAATCCGGGTCAGCTCGTCCTATGACTCCCCCCAATCCAGTCTCACCTCAGCTTCGGCTTTGGTGTCTGCAGTATTGGACGTCATACACTACCCCTGTACTTGTCTACTCGACAGATGATAAGTACCCAAGTTGCTAGCTACTGGCCTCCTTTCCAGCTACTAGTACTTGGACCCTGTAATGGTACAGTGATCAGTTCACACTAAGTTGCAGTGGGGGATGCCTATCGACTGGTGCCTACGATACTGAGGGCTACTATGACTTGCCATGTAAGACTCTCTGTCCAGTGTAGCAAATGTCTGACATATTCTGACCGTCAGACCGCTACCGCTCACTATGTTAGGGTTTGGGTGCCCCTAACGTGAGCAGCTGGCTTAGAGCAGCTCAGTACCTAAGCTACAGTTGGTTCGCACCTTCGCTGTACCTAAAATGTGCCCTGTTCCAGTTGCCTTTGCAGTATTTCCTATGTTACGTGGTCAGTCCACAGAGATTCTACTTGCATAGCACTTAGAGATTAGGGACCCTGCTGTGTGCACTCCCTAGAAACTGTTCAGAATATGGTTAATATAGTGAGCCATACCCCCTAAGGGTGTTGGAGTTGGAGGATTTCATACACTTGTCCTGTCATTACAATTTCCTTAGTCCATTATCCTATATAATTCAGATACCTAGCTAGGTCAGTTGAATATAAATTACTACTACTACCAACATAAGAACGATGGGTCGTCAACGTGTGCTCCACATCATCTTGCAACTTCTCCCTCATCCACCCCCTCGCCTTGACCGCGCACTCTTCCACCCCGCAAACTCGGATCACCCTCCCCAGCACAATCCCTCTCGACAGCACCCCTTTAAACACCCAACAGAGCTCCACCGCTTCCCTATCTCCACACGCTCCACATCTCAACTCCCACCGCAGCATACCTTTAGACGAAATCTTCTTAATCTCTTCCAACATTGCCATTTCTTCACAAAACATGCTCTCCTTCATTATAGTTTCCAAATATCCGACTAGAGCATCCGCCTGTTCTTGATCCTCCAAAACACTTTTTTCACCCCGGAAGGATGCTACGGGTAGCCCAACCTCTGCCAAGTTCCCTTTGGTTCCCTCCTCCTCCTTCGGAAACACTCCCGGCAACGAGTTGCACATCTCCACAAAAGCCGTGAGCGGGATCTTTTCTGTCAGGCTCGCAATATCAGTGAAGAGTCGTCTCTGAAGGAACGTCTCTGCATCGACGCTGCAATCCCTTCCCATCCCAGTCCCACGCCCATCCCGATTTTGAAAAGATCCACAAATAACGCCCGCCCGTACAAGCATCCTCCCACACTGAATCAACGGGAAGGCAGCAGTCTGAAGAGTGGCGCCATCGTACCCGCAGATTAAGCACTCCGTCAACCCACCAGCTTTAGCGCGCTCAAAGAGTTCGGGAATGTGCTTGTTGTGAATCGAGACGAGGAGTATCTGCATGTATTGATTGAAAGTTGCTTCGATGTGCCGATTGATTGGTTTGTCGAGAAACTCCGGGAGTATTGGGACAGGGATCTTGATGGGTATGGTGGTTGGTGAGTTCGACGAGATGATGAGGCCGATAAAGTCGATTGTTGGCGGCGGAAGAGGAGGCCTGACGACGATGGAGGGCGGAGGTAGAGTGCTGGAGTTTGCGAGGGCATTGAGGATGACGGCAGGAGTCTTTGGGCCGGTCGGACGGGGGCGAGGTCGAGGCATTGCTGGGTTTCGAGCGGTTTGTCTGAGGAAGGCGGGCCGAATGGTGGTTATTGATTCTGAGAGTGGATGTTTGACAGTAGGAGATGGGATGGGGAATGTATTTCGTTTGCATTCCAAAGACGAGGTGTCGTATGCAGGGTAGTCTTGGCGTTGTATAACAAAGCATTCGATCCCTTTCATCAACGGTCCGGATTAGTGTAGTGGCTATCATTTTCCGCTTTCAGCTGCTGTGAATTCACAGCGAGAGAGCCGGGAAGACCCGGGTTCGATTCCCGGATTCGGAAACTTTTGCTATTCGCATGGCTTTTGCTTTTTTTCTTTTTTGATCATGCTTTGCACTGAGCACACCAGTTACGGTCTGAGTCTTCTTTACTTTGTGGTTGAACGCTGGTTTTATCTCCATTACAGTCGTATCCTTTTGCCTTATATCATCTTGGGCTTCATTTCGCAGGATTCTAAAAAGTGAAACATAACTTTGGTTGTACAATCGCATGTATTAGGCATCCTTCGATGTATATGCGTGAGACTTTCTTCTGAATGCTCTTTATCTTGTGATGCTACGTACAAGCCCCTTACAGAGTGTTGCAGTCCATGCAACATTGTGATTACTGTGCGGGAAGCTGGTACGGTATGTGATGCGCTTGAAGCTCATATGTTTATTTTCTTTTTCGTTTGTTGCTAGCTGCTCGTATCAGAGCAGGTCTTACGTCTTGATGGCGGTCATTGATCTCCTTGCACTTAGGTGCCATCTCTTGGTGCATATGCACATTTGGGCCCCGCAATTTTCTGAGCGGAGCAAAGATTGTACAATACCTACTTACGTGTTCCGCAGTGAGCTCATCCAAGTCTGAATATCTTCTTTTTTGTTTGTTGCCTGTTGCTCGTATCAAGTTCGGGATGGGCCGATCGATTCTATGCCTTGACAGCAGGCAGGCATCCCCTTTTACGTGCAAGCATTGTCTGTTGTTGCATCTGGTACAGAAGGGTAGGAAATTTAACCCTGGTTGACAGTGTTGTGTAGTGTTGTGCTGTGATGAGGTAAGGAGAGGCAATTTATGCTGTATAATCGAGGGCAAAACAGTTGCATTTACTTGTAGAAGCTCCCAAGTCTCGTAAACGGACTGACAAACAATTAAAGCCCAATCTCGTACTGGTTCCGTTTCATAATACCCTTTGCAGATATGCTTCGTGATACTACCTTCTATTTGCCTAGCTTTTTACTTTCGTGATGATAGAGTTTTGTTCAATTCTAGTATTCTTCCTCGTGAAAGCGCTTGCTTGATCTTCAATTGCAGTACAGTATGGAACACGTAATTGCTCAGCAAAGCAGTATATCTCCTGACTTACGCACAGATGTTCTAGTTTCTTGTCACTCGTGTAGGGAATCTGTTGTTATCTCTGTACACGAAAATACATCTACGACCAGTTTGCATTTTGACATCTTTTATGATTTCGTCGTATCGATCTAAGCTCCCTTCGAGTCGTCCCCTTTTACGTAACGTCTTTCCTTTCATTTGCCGCTTCAAAGGGTTGCGGAAGATTCCATTGGATGGACGGATCGTGGTATGAAATTACGACCTTCATACTTATACTGTATCGTGTGACCTGACTAATGCTGTACTTAACTGATCTCGTAAACCCCACTAAGCGATTTGTCTTGCGGGTAGGATGATATGATATGATTCGTATTGCATGCTTTTACACATTTGCTCAATTTCCATTTCGGTCGCCACTAGTATACTCGTACCGGTACCATATCAGGCAAAACCGTCTTGATGACGAGCATCCTCTTGTACTTACGTGTTTTCTTTTGGCTAATTTTGGACACGTTAAACGTTTCTGCGTCTTGATTCGTACTTAGTATGCATCCCCTTGTACTTACGTATCATTGTTTGGTGAATCTGCGCATTCTTGACACGGCAGATTCTGAGCGAAGCGGTTCTCGTAAGCTCAATTTTCTTGTTTTATAGTACGTGCTCCTTAGTAAACGTCTCATCCGAAATCTTCTATTTGTGCGATCGTATCGGTTCAGTGCTTGTGTCTGATAGCAGGCTTCTGTTGTACGTGTCGTTTTCTGGATCATATAGCCATGAGGGGTACCTTGAGGGGTACTCGTATAGAACACTGCTTGTCTTGTCTGTTTATCTTCTTTTCCAATGCTTGCTCGTAACTGTCGACTCGGAAGTCGTACATCTTGATGGCGGGCATTTGCTTGTACGTGCACACGTTGTCTCTCGGTAGATACATGAGAGACTTGTGGGATAGGGAACGTGCCTCTGCTTGGAGCGTGTTTAGTATGGGCGTAAACGTAAGTTAATCTTCTAGCTAGTACAGTGCATGTTTACGCCCATCGCTTTGGTATCGTGATAGGATGCTTCCTTCTTTGTTTCGGCTTGTGATTGGTCCAGCTTCTTGCCTGCGTGGTATAATTAGTCTGTAGATTGTATTCTTGCTCGTAGAATAGCTTGCTTCATATTGGCAGTGTGGGAATCGTAACCGTTTAGGAAGGCAATCTATTCAGTAACGTACGAATTTTTGATTGTGTGAATGTTATGTACTTCGACATCTTCATGATTTTGTCGTATCGGGATCGGTTTTCCTTCGAGTCATCCTCATTTCCGTATCATTTCTGCATGCATCAAGATTCTTTTTTGATTAGTCCCAGTAGATCGTATTCTTGCTCGTGGAACAGCTCGCTTGATTTTGGCAATGTGGGAGAGGTAACTGGTTAGAAAAGCTGTCTATCTCCTGACTAACGTACGGATATTCTGCTTCTCGTGTAATAAGCAATTGTCTGATACCTACTTCGACATGCTCCTGATTTTGTCGTATCAGGGTCAGCTTTCCTTCGGGTCATCCCTTGTTCCGTGCCATCCAGACGGCGCTTACAATGAGACGGCCGTCTGGTTAGGGACTCCAACCAGACGGCAAGCGCAGAAATGCCGCCCGTCCAGTTGGCGACATCACCGTCTGGATGGAGATAAAACATAAAATTGATCTTACTTACCTTACTGCATGTTATAATTCATGGCTGTGTTACTCACCCAAGAGAAATTGATAATATTGAGTATGAAGTGCAATCTATGGTATCGTGGTCAAGATTGATACTCTGTTCATTGAGCTGAGAGAGAATCAAAAGTTATGGTTCGATATAAGTAGGTACTTGGGTTTCGCTCTGCTGCTCCTTCCGATCCTTCGGACATTTCCCGCAGTCTTCAAGGCGTCGAGTGAGGCCATGCTCTAGCTATCCTCCTTCCCTGCAGCATGCCGATATTGCTAGCCCGGAACCCAATCCGGTATCCTACATATGGACGGTAAAAAGATTCATCAACTAATCACCGATGTCAATTCTCACTTGTACTAAGTATCTCGCCGGAATTCAACCTAAAGTGCTTAAACTGGTGACGTTTTCCGGCCGCAGATTCCCCTTACTTTGACCGCGTACGCGTATTGTAAAGGATACAGTATACTGTACATTACTGTCGGAGAGAATCGAGAGACTTCAGGAGAAGGTTTGCTCTAGGACTTAAGTCGACCAACATGACAGCAGCAATTGAACACTGTAGGATCCATTGAGAATCGAACCGCAATTCGCAGGCAGGAAGTTAGGTTTGACTATCATTTGGATTCGAAGCACTACTTGTGTACTTGCGCTTGCGCAGCTTGCCTCATAAGAACCCAACCAGACGGCACGATCGCTAACCAGACGGGCGGATACTGTAGGGAAAGTTAAGGATGAAGCACTTTCTGAGCGGTGACTCTTAAAATTGGGAAGCATTTTGGAAGGAGCGGTGACATAGTTACCTAGAATGGCAGGTGACTAGCCAAATGCGGTATAGTAATACCCAAAACACCGGTGACACTTTAGGTTAAAAGTTGAAGCACCACCCCCTGGTGACTGGTGACTGCTTCATCCTTAACTTTCTCTACAGTAATTTGGCGCTTGCCGTCTGGTTAGACTCCCTAACCAGACGACCGTCTCATTGTAAGCGCCGTCTGGTTGGCACGGAACATCCCTTTTCACGTAACATCGTGCAATTCATCCATTTCCTTTCATCACAAGAGATGGTGAACGTGTATCTTCTTAAGTTCATTTTCTCTCCCGTGCGACAATTTTATCCTCACACACCCCACAAGGAAGTTTATCTTCCGATAGGTACTTCGTACTTTTTTCGTACCTCTCCTTGAAGTATAGTATCGCCTACATCTACGGCACTGGAGTCATCCCCGTTCCCCTACGTAACCTTTGCTCATTCCATTCCACTCAAGGTACTAGGTTTCCATACAGTAATGCCCGGCTAGTGATTTACTTCCGTGGAAGAACCGCGCTCGAAATTCTATTCTCGTTTATTTACCTGATCATGCACACCTTTCTCAGTACGTATGTGGTGACTGCCCTGTATCCATCGCCGTTCGCTTCGTAGCTCATTCCAATTGCTCTCAAGCTCTACCTAGCGTGTAGTCGGACCGATTCATGATTTTCTCGCTGTATACTGTACTTCCATGCACGCAACTCCTTCACAATTCAATTCTCGTGTGCTCGTCTTCATCATGACGTACGTGGTTACTCTACGCTGTAATCATCCCCAATCACCTACTACAGTATCGTAGGTCCTAACATTTGAACCCATGCTTACACTCGTGATCCTCTCGCTGTAGATTCCTAGCTAATCATTCGTGTAGGCACCTCGTTTGCAGTTTTATTCTCGTGTACCCACCTCACCCACGCGCATCTTTTTCAGTAAGTACTTACTTACTACGTACGTTGTTCGGCATTGACTCATCGGTTCCGTGTCCATCGATTTTCCGTTTGATCGTTCCAGTACCTAGTACCTACTACTCAACAGCTTGTGTTTGCTGGCCCCAGGCACTTTATCGTGCGATGCGTCGTATACCCTCTGTCGAATTTGTGCTAATTGAGTGTGGATTCAGTAACGTGGAAACTGCGAATGTGTTTTGCATGATTCGTGTGAGCAAGAACGTGTCTTCTTGCGTATGTTCCCATTGCTCAAATGTACAGGCTCAGGTCTCCGAGTTGTGTCTGATTGCGGAATCCTCTTTGCAATTCAACTTTGTACGTGTCATTTGATTGATTTCTTGGGCCATATTGGAATATTGCCATGAGGAGTACGTATAAAAACACTTCCTTGCTCGTCTGTTTATCTCTTTTGCTCGTTCATGGCTCATGTATCGTATTCGATCAGGTCTTCCCTCGCGATAGAAGGCATCCCCCTTACACGTACGTGCACAACTCGCGAGCCTATCGGTACAGTTGGGACGTGAGGGAATTGATACGGAGCGTATCGCTGGCTGGGTTGTCTCTTGCATCGTGTGGGTGTACTACGTAGCTACTGGGATGTCTTCTAATTCTGGTGCGCGTTATTGTTGCACTTATGTAGGCGTATGTGGTGGGTTGACGTACAAGTGGCAGGCTACTGTATCCTCGAGCTTGGGTGTTGAGCTGGAAGGGATGAGTTGGAAGGGAGGAAGGAAGTCGTTACCACGGATAGCGTAGGGTCTCGAGTCAGCTCCCACGGAGCACGCCATATATGCCACGTGACAAGCCGGCACTTCCACACAGCACATCACAGCACAGTAACACCAACACCAGAGAAGTAACTTATTCAACATATATTCCCCGCCCGCCCTAGGCAGGCCCACTAAGTAAACACTACATAACCTCCCAGTTTCCACAAGAAGTTCCCGATAAAAGAGTATGTAAAAACAATCCCGAAAAGCAAACGCAAAGTGAAAAAGAACGAGCGAGTATCAAGTATCAAGATCCCACAAGTGAGTCCCACCGACAGCAACAAAAGCAACGCAAATAGCAAGTATCACATCCCACAGATCTCCCACAGATATCCCACAGGTTCCGATAGGTGCGAAAACAAGGCGAAAAAGTAACACTAGAACAGAACCGAAATGATAATAATAAACCCGACTGAAATTAATAGAAGACCTTCTTGCGTACAAAACATATCTCCTCCTTACGCTCCCATTTCCATATGGCCAGCCATTCTTGAACGTAATAGGTTATCATAGTGCAAGGTTTGCCAAACTAGTTCATATGATTACTTAAATCGTACGATGTTCCTGTTGCATAAGAGGCAAATAAGTAGGTCGTAGGCGAGCCTGTTGCTGTTGTTTCGTAATATAATCTTGCATGTATCTTCTTGATCCTGCCCGTATTCTCTCTTGCTTCCTACTTAAGTAGCTACGTCCCCGTTCGACGCATTTTTGAACGTGCGGGATGTTTTTCGCCTTTGGTTTGCACCAAGTGGCAAATTTGCTTTTCACTCGTATTTGCTTCGACCTCAACTGCTTGTACTAGTAGGAAGTACTGCAAATTCCTTGCTGTTCTCTTTTCGTGAAATGTTGGAAGTTTCTATGCATTCACATTGGATCCTAGATCCTGTCGAAGCTTCTAGATGAACCTTGCCTCCTCCTGACGTACGTTCGAATCCCCTATGGCCTTTCGTAACGTAGTAAAGGATCAGGGCGCACGGTTTGCACCAATTGCTTTTTTAACTCGTACGATGATTGTAGCGCTTCGGGAGTAAATAGGTCGTGGGTCTTGTTGGTACTCTTCTCGTAATTATTTGGAGGCATCTTCTTAATCCTGTCCGTGCCTTCTCTTGCTTTCTCCGATACGTCCCCATTCGACCAGTTCTTGAACGTGTCGATTGTTTTGTGCGATCGGTTTGTACCAATTGAAAATTTTCTCTTTACTCGTTTGCGTTTCAGATGCTTATGAAGTATGCATGACCTACGCCTTGTTATTCTCTTCTCGTGCTCTGTTCTGATAAAAGCAATCCGTTTTCATGTGGTTCCTGCAGGATTGCATGGTCCGAGTTCGTGTTGGCGACTTCTCTCAACGTCGCTATTTGGTTCTTTCTGGACGTGAGAGAGTCGCTCACGCATGTAGCGAAATGTTTGCATTGATTGACAATGTCAGTCTTTCCTCGTGCAAAGCTGCAATTCCGTCACAAGTAAGTATTGCGTGGATCTTGCTGTAAGAATTTCTCGTAGCCTGTCTCTCGGCAGTGTCTTCATGGTTCTACTCGTGCCAGCTTCTGCAGTATGACAAGTCTTTTGACCCCGCAAGCGGGTCCTCTTTCGGCACTGGTTTATGAGGCTACTGCAGTATATCCTTTCCATGCGTTTGCTGTCCTTGAAGCCTCTAAATTGCACCAACTGACAAAGGCGATGCAATATTTACTCGTGGCGACTGTCTTCTTTGTGGAACGCACTTCGTACTCGCCTTGGTCGTGTGGTTCTCTTCTCGAGTCTTTTGACAGTACTTCCTCAAGATCCTACTCGTGTACGCAGCTTCTGTAGGCTGCCTAATTTAAAACGTTCGTGGACATTTTGCTATCATCGTGGTACGAACTAAAACCCCTTACAACTTAACCCATTATCAACTTAACCCCCATCCAGAGGTCGTTTAGGCCACATAGCAGTATGCCCCTTAGGAGTCTAAGCCTGATACCTAAGACTTATGCCAATCAAAACTTAAACCGATGTTCAGCTTATCTTTATGCCCGTAACTGCCACCCCCATGTGTGTGGCTTAAGTTGATTTAAGCCCGAGCGCCAATTTAAACCCATTAGCCTACGGAATTCACGAGCGCGGCAAATCGACAAGCGCCAGCCGCTCATGGCTTAGACTTAACCATGCCACGGTGAAACGGGCGTAAGAGATATACATGTTACTCTGATATGCATATAATTTAGGCCGATACCACGCAGTTTAAGCCTTTCTCGTATCCAGCTCGTTTTTACAGGTTTAAGTTTTTGTTATTGGTCTAAATTTAGAGCTATAAGCCGTTCGTGGTTATCTCTAACCCCACGAGATAGAAAGGGGTTAAGTAATATGCCATTACAACGATAACGGTTTAAAGCTAAACCAGGTCGAAAGCACATTAACCCATCTATCACGAAATGCAACCCGAACGACTCTGAAATTTTTCATCAAAAGAAATTTTTGGAATAAAAATATGTTATTAATATCGAAAATGTATGAGAATAAATAAGAAAAAGAAATCAAAAAGAAATCAAAAACAACAATACATAAGGAATAGGTATACGCAAACATGAGAACAGATGTGAAAAAAAGACATGCCGAGTAAATGAAGAAAACAATAGATCGGAATGACGAGAGGAAAATGTAAAAAATGGAGAAGAAAAGACCAAGTGAAAGATCCTACACAATATTAGCAATGAACATGCATAGCGAGAGGGACAACTTGCATTTAGACTTCGTGGACGGAAACTGGACAACTATCTCATCAGAGGTTGGTTGGAGATTCACAGGTGGTTTTGGTGGAGATCGATTGCGAGCCTTTGGTCTTCCTGCGCGGTTTTGTTGCTTTGGCGGATTAGCCGAGCCGGGTGGAGGGGTGACGTTGAGAGGAGGCCGAGAGGAGGCACCGCTTGACTTCTTCGGCTTCTTTGGCTGTGCATTCTTTGCTCTCATGATGGCATCGACTGCAAACTGCTTCCAGTTCATGTCGACGATGCTGGGGGTGTATCCATGCGTCTCCCACCAGTCCTCGACGGCATCCCTGACAACACGCTTCCGTTTCGAGATCTTTTCGTCCGGCAATGAAGCATCGATTCCGAACTCGCGCATGCAAACCTCCTCGGCAGAGACATAATCCTTGAATGAATTGTCGATGGGTGCCTATGGGACATTAGCATATGCACAACTTTGAGTCTTTCGATATACTTACGAGCGCTGCTGGGTTGACAATCGAAAGAGTTCTTCTGACATTTCGAGTATAGTGCAGATGCGGTTGTTGTAAACTCTGTGATGCTGCGAGAATGCCAGTTTCCGACGTGGTCAGATCCTAAACTATTGTTAGAAGTACAAGCGACAAAGAATACGTATGCATACCGTAGGCTTTCCTCGAACAGACACCGTCCTGGTAGCGAGTTGATGAGGTGCAGGAACGGCCGCCGGATTGGTGGTTGTAGCTGGTTGAAGGGTTGGAGGAATAGCAGCTGGATTGGTGGTTGTAGCGGTCGGATTATGTAAATGTTTGACAGGACGAGCCTTGGATTCGGCTGGAGGTATAGTAACAGTAGGGGCTATGGGCGGATCTTCGACAATGGGAACAGTTGCTTCCGGGGAGATCAGATACCGCTTGGGTGGTTTCAATACCGGGACGGGGTTCAACGGACTGCCGGCTTGACCCTGACGACCTGCTGTGCCTCGAGAGGTTGGGGCGAGACCATGCTGCTTGTCGCCTGGACCTGGCTGGCCATGTGGCGGTGGTGGAGAAACTCGGAGAGGTGGAATTTTCTTCGTAGGAGATGTGTACCCGCTTTGATTCGTGTTTGAAAGACCCATTGGATATGACCTGAGCTTTGGAATATGGGTAAAATGCGGCCTGTGATTCGATGGTCTGGTATCATCATCATTTGCTGGAGAATTCGAGCGTTTCGGCGCATAGCTCATCGGCCCATATTCCATACCTGACTGAGCAGCTGGCGCCTTCTTGACAACAGGGAAACGGAGGAGAGTCTGCCGTTTTCCATCGGTTGATTGAGCGGAGGAAACAGGGTCAAGCTCCTGTGCATCTCCTGACTGTATGGGAACCGGCACCTTCAGTCGTGTGGCCGATTTCGACGACCGACCAGTCTCGTCCTTTGAAGCATCGACATCATGAGACAGCAGAGGGGGCAGGTCATGAGAACTGTGGATTACAGTCGGATCCTGGACTTGTGCCATCAGGGTCGCAAGTCTGTTCTGTTGACCTTCCCGGGCCTTTGGTTCGATGCGACGAACAGGTGAGTCCACAACCCTCGAGACCTGTGATGACGATATATGGCCTCCAACCTGCTGACTTGCCTTTGTTGATCCGGTGTTGCTCCTACCATCTCCTGATCCGGATGGAGACACATCTCGAGGAGCAACTGAATGAGTCGGAGATGGTGTCGATGACACTGCACGTGGTCCCAATCCAGCGTTCTCAATCCTCGCCGAGGCGTTCTGTGTAGATGTGGAAGTACCCAGCTTTGACACTGCCGCCACTGCCGCATCCGCTCGAAGACTTTCTGGAGGAAACATTGACGCACGGGCAGACCCAGCCGGCGGCTTGGCTGGTGTGGACTTGGATGGCCCAGGCGGAGGTGGGGGCATGTTGGTGCTCTTCTTGCCACCACTCCTGTCAGATCGAATAGGGGTAGTACGAGATGGAGCCATTGGAGTCTATTGAAATGTTAGTATGTTGTAGGGGATATGGACAGGGGGTAAATACCATAGATGCAGCCCTGGAAGCATGGCGCGATAAAGGAAGAGTTGAACTGGCGCGTGTTTTTCGGATACCACCACTTATCGGGAGAACAGACAAATGCCTCGCTGCACGAACCTTCTGTGGCGTTGCCGGCATAGATGGAGGGTCTTCTGGTTCAACAGACAGTTGCTGCTCGTATGACCGGAGAAAATCGCCTTGATTGTTGAAACATGCAATCTTTTCGTGAAACTCCATGGCCTTCAGATCTTCCAATGTATATGGCCGGTCGTCATCTTCGTCTTCATCCATCTTCTCAAGTTTGATCAGACGAACATATCCCATGTCCAAATCCTCGTCAGCCAAGACGTCCTTCAAGCGGCCAGACATTATATCGACCTAAAAAGAGTCAGCGGTGCTCAGTGTGGCAAGTGATAACACTGGACGAGGATACTCACTGTGTTGCATGAAGTCATGTAAACACCTCCGTTCTCGCAGAACCTTGCGAACATATGAGCAATGTCTCGAAAGTTCATACACACATGCCAGCTAGGACCAGCAGTCGCAAGCACCCGACTGAAATTGCGCATGGGCACATAAAGGAGCTTGACGTGCTTCATGTCAAAACATTCTTCTCCGGCATGCTCTAGATGCTCATTGACTGAAACAAGAAACTGTGCAAGTGTATTCTGGCGAAAGAGAGAGACGGAGAAGGCAACAATAGGGGTGAGGTCATAGGGGCTCTTCAAGAACTCGACTCGGAGAACGGCCGGTGGCGGAGGGGGTGCTTGGAACGTCACAGGCGGTCTGCTGCTCCTCTGAGCAGATCGAGAGACCGACATATGACTGCTTGGACTGGAATCCTTCCAAAATGGAACACGGCCCATTCTCTTTTCGGATGCGTATGTCTGAGACGAGCCAATGTTGCCCTCTACTACTTGTGGAGGTAACGGTTTCAAGTAGAACGGTGATGACTCTAGACGCTGCCTGACAACCGGGAGGGAGTTTGAGAGTGTCGCATTGCTTGACTGGGGTTCTCCCTTCTCCTTGAATATGTCGAATACCATCGATGGAACAGGGGCGTCACCAGAGGAACACGTCTTCTTGTGCCCACAGTCCTTGGCCTTTCCGTAGAGCTCGTCATTGTATCTATCCATAGCGAGTCTCTGCTCTGGGATCGCCTCGGGGACTTTGGTAGACAAAGGAGTTTGTGGTTGGAATTTCGAGGGTCTCGGTGGCTCAATAGAGCCTTCCACGCCATGGGCCGGTTGCCGTTCAGATCCAGCATGGGGTTGAGTGTCTCTGGCATCTAGAGAGCCCGCACGAGATTGAGTATATCCGGCAGTTTCAGATCCATCATGAGATTGAGTGTCCTCGCCATCTAGAGAACCCGCACGAGACTGAGTGCTTCGGACTTCTGTAAGAGTTGGCGACGGCTTCTTCTGCTCGTTGCGGCCTGGAGAGAGTGTGCGGGACTTTCTAGCATCACCATCTGCGGAGGAGTCGTCATCGTCGCCAGCTTCTGATGCTGCATCACGGTTGGTGATCGATGGCTTGGTACGTGCTGCGCCGGGTCTCTCTGTCGGACTGACAGTCGTAGTTGAACCATAGTAGAGGCGCCCTCTTCGTGGAGCTCGTGGCGGGTATTGCTGAGTGCGAGAGGTATAGCCATTGGACTTGAATGTGTCATTCTTTGATGAGTCTCGTAGCTGGAGAACAATAATCTTCCTGAACATACCGACAGTCCAGCTAGGGTTCTGTGGATGGAAATGCTTATATGCGGCATTGATGGCCTTGGTCAAGCTTTCCTCATCGTGGTACGACCATGCACTCGTGATGTCGACATGCTCACCAATAACACCTCTCAACTCCTTTCTGAATCTGCATACCTCCCTGTGGTTCTTGAAACCGAAAGCAATCCGGATAGCGTCTCTTTCCACCTCGCCAGGGCTTCTTCTTTCCTTGTTGAACCTGCCTCGCAGACGCCGGCGAACAATGAGCTTTTCATCATCAAGGTCAAACTGTGAAAAAGATCACCGTCAGTGGTGGTCTCATAGCGACATCCAAATAGACAGAGATGTTCATACCTGTCTGCTCTTCTCCAATTGTCGGCGCTTCTCCCTGTCTTCCTCGTCATCCTTCTTGTTGCGCTTCCTCTTCTTTGACTTCTTTTTCGTAGAACCGTCTCCCTCGGGATGTGCTGCTGTCTATTGTTAGCGTGGCCCCACCTATTGCACAATGCCATGAAGGATGACTCACGCTTCTCCCCGTCATGATTTGTATCTTCGCCATCGAAAGATCTACGAGACTGGGCCTGAGAAACATGACGGCTGCTATGGCCTTGGTTTTCTGTTTGAGGTGGTTCGGATCCATGCGGCTTGTCAGCGGGGGCCTTGTCGTCAAGTGCTGGTGTTGTGGGGGGAGGAGTGAGTTCGGTGAGGTCTTTGGCGGGTGAAGAACTCTGGTCGTCGTCGGCTCCGGGGTAAGGCTCATCGATGATTTGTTGGCATTTGGACAGAAACTCCCCGACGGCGGGAACCTGTTCGGGTTTTGGCTTCTGCCCACGAGTGTCCAACGTCTTCCCACCAACTTTTGCCAGGCCTTGATCTTGTTTCTTTTCTGGGGGAGCCTCCTTCTTGGACTCCTCGAAGTCAGAGTCAGTCTCACTGCTCGACCCGTCCTCACTCTCCGTCTCGTCGTTTATGAAATGATCAAACTCCTTGTCGTCCATTGCAGGCTGTTCATCTCCCTCTTCATGTTCGGAACAGTCGGATCCGCCGACCTCTTCGGCCTCGTCATCGATGTATGGGTTTCTCGGGGGCATTTGTCAAACTACATAGATAGGCGTTTGTGTCAGCCATAGTCGAGAAAAGACAAGAGTACAGACGAGGAAGGGATAGAAATACCAATGAGGACCGAGCAATTTACCGACAACGACTTTGTAGGGAAGGCGCAAGTGATTGTGTTGGTGAAAACGAGCTCGGAAGGAGACAAAAAAAACTTTGCCAGGCCAGCGACAAACCCACGAAAGAGTGAAAATGTTGGGAAGGAGACAGGCGAGTCTCGAAAGGAAGGAGCGAGTTGGATGGGCGAGGGAAGGAGAAGGCAAGACGTGTGGAATTGAATGATAATTGTTTCGGAGATTCGCTCCGACTGCTTCGCGAAGCGGTCCAAAGTACTGATGGAGCTGGTCGGGTTCAGCATCGCCGTGGCCGTTTGCGTGGGGAGTTGACAGATGCGAGATTCGGAAAACACAAATGCCCGACCGGTATGTGAATCACAGTCGAGGCGCAGACGATACAGAAGCTGGTAGAGAGTGTGGTTCGCTGCATTGTCGAGATTTGTGACCGGCATGGCGTAGAGCTCCCTTTGGACGATAGAAAGAGTTGGGCGAAATGGCAAGCTAATATCGACCCCAAGTTTAGCGAATGTCGAAGCATTTGCGCAATCCTCCCAATATTGCAATCATGATATCACTGCAGTTAAACAAACGAGAATGGCTAGCTACTTACATGACGTGAACCGACTAGACTGCCCATTTGCCCGTGCTTCGCCGTCTGTGTGTGTCCTTGCTGCGCTCCTCGTCTCGGTACGCTCTTTTCGACCTTTGTTGAGCATGATCTGGCGTTTCTCTACACCTCGTGTGGACCTGGAATGAGGCTATCCGCCAGTCTCGAGCCATTGCAACGACGACTGATGGGTTTGCGATAATGGTAATAGGAAGTCGCGCCATCCATAACAAGTTGTTTGTCGGGCAGGTGGACGAATCTACAGACCGAAAATGTAGATTTGAAGGGTAGAGGGACGAAGGGTGCAAGTCAGTGATGAGCCGGATGAGGGACTGTTGTGGATGATGATTTGTGGTCGCAAGCCTACAGTGGTCGTGAAGCTTGGCAACCGGTCACGTGTAGCATCTAACCGGAACCGGGAATATGCAGCACTAAAAACATCGAAGGGCGTATAAGATGCGGCTCATGTAACTACCGGCTGCTCATATACTCCTCCTTCCACAATAGGTTGTCATGTACTAGCCCGTGATCTCCGAGGATAAAGGGTATGGTACTTCCCAAAACGGACAGCTAGGCCATTTTGTGGTGGACTTATGGGTATATAAGGAAGCCATGATGCCTTGCTTTCCCTAACATCAGCAACATCTATTCATTCCCTTCCCATCTCCCATGCAAACATCAAACCAAACAACAAACTTTATATTTTATTCTTCCCTCTTCCCTCTTTGATCGAAAAGCTTGATGTTGCCTGCCACGCAGGAGCCATCAACTTTTGGATATATTCAATTCACCTTCTACATTATTTCAAAGAACTTTCCCAGTGTACTGCACGATATCTACAACGACTATCAGCACTGCAATTACGAGAGCCAGGGTATAAAGATACCAGTTCTCTGTACATGGGGATGTATGCATGTACCCGCGAGCTCGTGTACGTACTCGTGCACTCAGGATGAGCAGCGTATAACAGCTTGAGCAGGCTGTTCGCGAACGAGCTCGACCCAATACTTGAATCATCTTTCCGGCTCTTCTTCATACATCCGAGAGTGACGAAAGTACGAGATATCACTCAAATCTTTCCTGCATTCGCACGATCTCCATGATGGTAATCGTCATGCTGAGCAAGTGAGAAGAGCGCACGGTTCAAGACATCGATGCATCGCTCGAGCTTCCATTCCAGTCACAGCACGACATGTCGACAGCTCGACATAATCCAAAGTCAAAGGGGATGTGCAACGTAGCAAAGCAGCGCAGGCAGCAAACTCGAAAGTCACGCACTGTTTCTATACGTGCTAGCTTCAGAGATATTCGTGCTGCGCTGCTGCTGTCCGTAGAGAAGGACTTGCCAGTAAGCTATCATTTTCTTCCTACGTGAAGTTTGCAACTTGACAATGAGAAGAAGCTACGTGCTGATCAGTATGCGATCATGTTTTTTACGTACAGTTTGCAACTTGACACCGAGAAGAAGCTACTACGTGCTCATCATCAGTATGCGATCATGTTTTTTACGTACAGTTTGCAACTTGACACCGAGAAGAAGTTACTACGTGCTCGAGCTCAGTATGCAATCATGTTTTTTTACGTACAGTTTGCAACTGGCAACGAATATGGTACAGATAATTTTGAGAGGTCAAAGCAACCAAAATACAAGCCGTAAAACAGGCATAAAGGGGATGGCATATGGCAGCTATGGAATACAAGTATCGAACGA